>JAUNZM010000864.1:0-257160 GCA_033459285.1 Clamator glandarius | reverse complement strand
TTAATTTTCTCAGATGATGGATGAAAATAGAGGCTAGCACATGCTGGCCATACTTCCGTATGGTAATGACCCTCTAATTCCATTCCTGGGGCAGAGGAGAAACAGGGAAAATAATCAGCTTGGCACTTGGTAAACTCCTTGTTCATGACCATATTCCCTTGGGTGCTCACAGCAAATGTTATCTTTCCTTTCATCCTTCTGTTTGTCTTCACTTATGTAATAAATAACCTTGCGAGCAATAAAATTCCTTATCTCTTAGGTAAATAAAGCTGAGTCCATTTTATAACCTCCACAGTAGGGCTTTTAAAGGCAAAAGCAGACATTAATTCTTTGAGAAGTCTCTATGGGATTCACAATTTTATAAACTTCCCTGTAGTCAAGCAAGCCAAAAAAAGCCAGGATTTTCACTGTTAACAGCTCTAACATGGCTCCTGATACTGGTTTTTGCCACTGTCCTCCTTATCTCTCCATCTTATTCTGAGCCATACCAAGAAGTGGAAACGTACTTGCAATAAGGGATCAGAGCACAACCGCCAAACAAAGAGAAGGTGTGGGGCAAACGTGGGGATTAATTTGTTTTGTATTCACTCCAACAAGGAAGGGGAAAAGAGATGAGGAATTCGGGGAGGTCAGCATGAAACACCGAAGGCGAAAAGAAGCAGAGCAGAAAGAAGAACCCAGTGAGACAGGGACAGAAAGGAAGCCTCAGTCTTTTTTCCTCCTTCTTCTTAGGCATTTCCTGGAGAGCAAACAACCCACTTTCAGTTTTCATATCATCTCTGTTCATGAAAACCCCTCATGAATATACTGAGTAATTACAGGGCACAGTTGTGGCATCAGGATTTGGCCCTAACTCTTAAGCTGGTAACTTAAATGAACACGTCATTAGCACCCAACGAATTAGTGAGTACCATTCTCAGGATTACAGACTGTGCCATTAATTATCCCAATACACAAAGGAGGAAGTAAATTAACCACAAGCTACTTTGTTTCAGGCATTGCAGAAAACCATAGAAACTATACGGGGGAAAAGTGAAGTAGAAAGTTTTCTTTAACTTTGAAGAAATAGGTAATATAGTTACCTGCAGCTCATTGCTTTGTAAAAATCTCTACATGCTAAGTTTACTTAAATTATCATAACTTACTTACTTCTCCCCCTCTGCGGCACTGCAGACTATCCATTTGCCCCAGGTAGTGCCAGCAGGATTAGTTAATATTTTATAGGGTACATTACCCCATATTTAATGAAGTTAGGATGTACAGCAAATAAAACCGAAAAGAAAAATAAATGTCTTCAGTTTATGTTCAAAAATAGCCACTCAACAGCTAAGAACTAGCTCTCTTGACAACAAATTCTCCCACATCAGAAAAAGGTGTCCAAAATTCCGATATGTAAAAAGTACATACTAACAGGGGGACTTCTGTGTGCTGAGGAATGCACTATAGTTGGTTCCTAAATCTGCTGAGCTGGTGAGGAATAAGTAGGGGGGGGCTTAAAAAAAGAATAACTATATGCATTATTCATCCCCCAAAGTCATATATGAACAGAACCAGAGAAATCCTAAAATAAGCCAGGAAGAATGACTTTCATTACTTACTGATCTGTACATGTAGTATATATGTGTGTGTGTATAATATATATACACACATGTATAGTTAATAAAAAGGCTGAAACTGCACTTCATTAAATCTTAGGTAGTACATCCTTACGGTAGGAAAATATGACAACTAGCACCATTACAAATCCTCTATCAATTTTCTTGGCTGAACAAAGATTCCTATGTTAGCATGAAATAATTCATACTTCACTATGGCTCACTTTCATTAATATCCCAGCCACTCAGAGCACTAACAAATGTACAAAATATAAATAAGGGGAACTATCCAAAATTCTAAAGGTTTCAAAAACTTTCAAAAAGTCTTTCAAATATTTTATATCTTATTTATGATATGGAATCATAGAATAGTTTGAGTTGGAAGGGACCTCAAAGCCTATCCAGTTCCACTCCCCTGCCATGAGCAGGGACATCTCCTACTGGATCAGGGGCTCCAAGCCCCATCCAACCTGGCCTTGAACACCTCCAGCGATGGGGCAGCCACCACTTCTCTGGGCAACCTGGGCCAAGGCCTCACCACTCTCACAGGAAAACATTTCTTCTTAAAATTTCATCTAAATCTCCCCTCTTTCAGCTTAAAGCCATTCCCCCTTGCCCTATCCCTGTACTCTCTGATAAAGTGTCCTTCTCAGCTTTTCTGTAGGGCTCCTTTATGATGAGTGATAAAGGGTACATTTCTCTCCTGAACAGTATGTCAGGAGTGGATATAGCAAGGAAAGACGTTGAGAAAAAACTCTACAATTCCCTTATCATCTCTGCGTCAGGCTCACAAGGATACCTATCCTCTCCCAGAAAGCCTATTCTTGATTTTAGGGATTTATACATCCATCTGCAAATAATGAAAGGTCAGTTCAGTTCAGTTAAAACAGACTTTAATGTGAATCATTGATCGCTTTTCTATAGTAGCTAACAAAGCATTCCAGTTCTACCTACAGTCCTACTAATGTGGTTTGAGGGTGTGACGTACCTTAAAAGGTCTTATGAAGAGGGAGCATCCACCAGGGTATAAGGACAGTGCTAAGAATAGCCACAGCTTTTCATGACAAGCAAACTTTTCCACCCTTGGCATCTGCTATGATTCAGTCATTACTCAGAAGGGAGAGAGCCTCTAGTGAATGAATCATGAGGCTCAATCCTGCAGTAATTTTGTTTTCTCTAGTGGTCTTCACAGAAGAAATGATGAGTCCCAACCTCTGCAAACCAGAGGGATCCAGCTGGGAGCAATACCACCAGAAGCAAATGAGTAAATGAGTGAAAAGAACAAAGCCATACATGACACCATTTACATTCCCCAGCCTTGACTACACATAAGCATACGACTTTGTGCAACGTATATAAGGAGTCACATAGTAGTCAGTTAGGCTACTCACGTAGATAAAGTAACTTTTGTTTAAATCTTTGAAAGGCAGAATATTTGGCAAAGAGCATCCTTTAGAAACAAATAAATGTGTTAGCTAAGTGAGTTACTCATGCAGAAGATTTCTGTCCTCTTTCAAGTTATTCAGTTCACTTTTTGCTAACAATGCAGAGTCTTGAAACACAGCTGAATGCATTTGTACGAAATATAAGAATGTTTGAGCCTTAGTCAAATAGTAATCAAGTGTACTGTCAATCTAAGCACAGCATTTTACAAGAACTATTCTGAACGGATCCTTTAATCTCATTAGTGGACAATAATTTCTAAAAGCCAGGCAAGAATAGCATGAGTCTAAAACTGCCAAATTGCAGCACATCTGCTGAGGTCTGATGTGGGCAGGAAAGCTTTTATTTTTGTTTGAGATTTATGATTGGAAGTCATGGAGAAGAGGCCAATTTTTCCTTATTTTACTTTCTTAATTCCAAATAAAACTTCTGTTGGTGAAAAAAAGGGGAAAAAAAACCCAAGTGAAAGGCTGCATGCTTGCATAAAAGGACAGTAAGCACTCAAGTCAGTCACATTAGTATTCTATTCAATTGTTTCGACTTGAATTCTTGTTACAGATAAAATTAAGCAATGTTTTTGCAGTATGTAACCTCAGTTAGATGTCCTTTTGCCAAGTCTTATGAAAGGAAGACCTGATGATTCCTGAGTTCAGTAAGGACTGCTTCACACCCCATTCACAAACTGTGTGAATTTTCTAAAGCCAGTAAAAGAGAAAACATTGGCAAAAGGATGCCACCCCTCTGCCAAACATCACACAAATGAGAATAAACAGGCTTCACATTACAGCACTGGTGATCCAGAAATATACATTTTCACAGCCAAATTAAGCTATATTGTCTTTATTTTTATATGTTACCAGCAACAGCAGATCATTCTCTGGAGATATAGACTTTATAATGGAGTTATCACTGCTCTTTATTTCAAACAGCATTATAAAACTGTCAATCGAGCAGATTGAAATACTTCTTTTTAAAGTAGGTATACCTACACACACTCATATACACACATATACATACATACACATGTAGAACCCATACAGATAATTCTATTAAAAGAAAGCTAGAAGAGTATATTCTATGTAATATTCAATTTTATATGGGAAACCCTTGTAAATAGGATTTACATTTAGGGAATAAACTGATTTTTCATGATAGTAGAAAGATATCAGCAAGAACTGAGTTGTTCAACATATTCATAAGCAATTTAGATAAAAGAATCAATGGTGATATGATAACAGCTTCTGAAAACACAAAACTGTCTGGGACAATCAAAATAAAGTCAACTATAAATTTCTACAGTAGGACCTCTTGATATTTCATCACTGAGAAACAAAATGGCAGAAGAAAGCCAATGAGATAAATGTACATTTTGTACCCAGGAATAAAACAATCCCAGTTTCACACACTAGGTCATCTGTGTCTTTCCTTTTCTGCTTGTGCGTAGCCCTTCAATGATGCCCAGGACTACTGAGGGAGCTGACAGAGGAGCTTGCCAAAACACTCTCCATCATTTACCAGCAGTTCTGGTTAACAGGGAAGGCTCCAGTTGGCTAGGGGCTTGCCAATGTCCTGCCCATCTACAGGAAGGGCTGGAAGGAGGATCTGAGGAACTTTCAGCCTGACCTTGTGCCAGGAAATGTTGTGGAGCAGATCATCCTGAGTGCCACCATATGGCATGTACAGGACAACTAGGGGATCAGGTCTAGCCAGCATGAGTTCATGAAAATCAGGTCCTTCTTGACCAACCTGATCTCCTGTGACCAAGTGACCCGCCTAGTGGATGAGGGAAAGGCTGTGGATGTTATTTACGTCAACTTCAATAAAGCCTTTGACACTGTCTCCCACAGCTTTGTTCTAGAGAAGATGGCAGCTCATAGCTTAGACAAGTGTACACTTTGCCAGGTAAAAATCTGTCTGGATGGCCTATTCCAGAGAGTTGGCAGCCGGACACAAGCGTTTTCCCCAGGGCTCAGTGTTGGGACCAAATCGGTTTAATATCTTTATCCATGATCTGGATGATAAGATTGAGTGCTCCCTCAGTCAGTTTGCAGATAGCACCAAGTTGGGCAGGAGAGTTGACCTGCTCTAGGGCAGGAAGGCTCTGCAGAGGTATCTGGGCAGACTGAATTGATGGGTCAAGGTCAACTGTATGGGGTTCAACAAGGCCAAGTGCTGAGTTCTGCACTTGAGACACAACAACTCTGTGCAGCACTCCAGGCTTTGATAAGACTGGCTGGAAAGTGGCCTGGCAGAGAAGGACTTGAGGGTGCTAGTTGACAGCCAATGAACATGAGCCAGCTGTAGCCCAAGTGGCCAAGACGATTAACAGCATCCTGGCTTGGATCAGCAATGATGTGGCCAGCAGGACCAGGGAAGTGATTGTGCCCCTGTAGTTGACACTGGTGAGGTCCCACCTTTAATCCTGGGTTCAGTTTTTGGCCCCTCACTACAAGAAAGACTTTGAGGGGCTGAAACGTCCAGAGATGAGGACAGAGCGGGGGAAGGGTCTGGAGCACAGGGAGTATGGAGAGAAGCTGAGGAACCTGGATTTGTTAATTTGGAGAAAAGAAGGTCAAAGGGAGACCTCATCACTCTCCATGGCTCCCTGAAATGACCAGATGATCTCAAAAGTCTTTTTGAACCTTAATGATACTATGATTCCATTCTATGATCCCAGGCAGTGTAAGCTCCTAAAGTCTTAAAATGTGGGAGCGCCTGAGTACTCCCCTGCACCGGGGAGCATATGGGGAGTATGTAGATACTGTCTTTTTATAGGACATAAGAATACATATTTCAGCTTGTGCATGATTGTTACTTCCTTAAGCAGTCATTGATCCCTGGTGCAATCCTTCACATCCTTGACATCTAATGGTTAATAATTTTTTCCCATTCTTAGGCTCTTTCTTAAATGTTAACTTTCTCACACTCATGATGATGTCTTCAGATGTTATGAAACCTCCTGAGGCTGAGAGGAAAGCCAATGATGCAACCTCCCTCTGCCAAATGAAATTTCACAATTTGTTCTTCAGTGTTTGCTTTGACTTCAAAAAATATATACTACGTGTTTCTACATCCTTCTTAAATGGAACTTAACGTTACTGAGAACCAAGCTACAAAGCCTAAGAAAATATTCTCTGAAGGGACAGGGTGGAGGAGTCTGTTGAGTCTCTGCCAGCTGCTCTCCATTTTCTTTCATCCTGTATTTATCCTTGGTAGAGATACTAACTCCAGCATCCAGACAACCAGTAACATTATTTTTAACCAACAGAAATGTCCACTAATTGTAAACTCAGTCTTCTTATTGAGGATGAAAAACCCAACAAGCACTGGGGCAAGAGTGAACAGAGGTGCACTTAGACACAAGGAAGCAGCCATCATCTTTCTTCAGCTCTCAATCTGTGCACATATACACAGAAAGGAAGATGGGATGGTGGCCATCTAACAGCATGACATTAATCATATTTCATCTTGTTTTCTCAGCAGGTTTCTCCTATTTGTAATTCTTCCTTAATTCATTTGGATGCCAAAATAGCTGGAGAGCAAATTAGACCCATGACTGAGCAGTGAATGATTCTACAGCACTCACAGGTGAAGGAAAATTCCCTTCTCTCTGCTAATACTGGAGAGAAGATGACTGTGTTTGAAGGATGTGACATACATCACGGTTACAATACCTACCCCAATTCCACACAAAAAAGCACCAACAGCTCCAGCAGTTGCTGTTAGGGGAGAATGACCCTATTTCTGGATTCCCAAACAAGAGCTCCCCCAAAATAAAAAACAAGCTACAGACACAAAGGTCAACAATTTCCAATGATGTCATGAAGTTATGATGTGATCCATCACTACAGTTCTGCCTTCCAAAAGATGGTTATTCGAGGATAAAACAGGTGTGGATATTGCTGGTGACTAATTAACACCTGCATGGTCATTGCATGTTCTGGTTTAACTTCCTAAAAGTTTGGTATTTTTGCCAGTTATTTCATCAAATGTCCTGCTGTCTTTATTGGTCTCTGTAGAAGGGACAGAGTCTTACAAACATAGGTATTTTCTCACAGGGTTGTATGAAGATACAGGCAGATCTGAATATGAAGAAACTGAAGCATCTTTGCAACCACCCATTCTACCAAGGGATCAAAGAGAAATATGTTGGGCAGACATTTTTCCCACTGCTTACACCATTCATTATTCCCTGGTCCTAAAACTATGATCTTTTCAGAAAACTAAAAAGATACCAAGGCTCAAATATAAATTGGATTTATTCAGGTTAGAGAGAATCACTAATATGATAGGTACTTCAAGTAGAGGCTTTCCAGTAATGAAAAAAAGTCACTGAAACTGAATAATATAGGTTGGGAGGGACTTCTGGAGAACCCAGATCAAATCCCACTTCCTTAGTCAGTATTAGGTAGCTACACGGCTGCTTTTTCTCCTTTATACACTGAAGCTCTTGCCTTTGATAGCTGCCCCTGCAGTCAATAACCAATCCTTGGTAATGAAAGTACCATTAAGTTCTCCAAAGCCAGGTGTGGGTTATGCAAACAACTCGTGACCTGGCTATATTTGATGTTTGATGTATGCACTGGTGTAATATCCAAGCCAAAGGCTGTAACACTGAATATTGACACCAAGATTCACATCTGGTTGTCTTTTTTTTTTCTTTTTGAACAGAAGCCACGAATACTACAAGACTACCTTTATTTTTTATGGAGATTTCAATGATAAGCAAGAAATTTTGTAAAGAGAAAGAACTTGCATGTATTGCAGTAAACACTAGGTGTCTAATTTGTTAGGCAGTCTAATTATTGAATTTGGTTTCCTACAGTGAATTTACATCTGACTTCCCAAGAGAGAGGGGTTAGCATCTGTTCCAGCTCTTTTATTTGTTTAATAGTTTCTTGCTTATAAATACAGAATTGTTAGGATTGAAGTAGATTTTGCACAAGAAAGAGGAAAGGAAAAAAAAAAGGAAATTGATTACAGATTTTGTGAAGTATAAGATACGTGGATGTGTGGATACCTAGTCAAAGTTTCCATGAAATAACCAAATATCGCCATACCATAAGGTCCTGCACCTTAATGTATCATTCTCAAGACTGAGGGAAACATTTTTTCTTACTTCCAGTAACATTTGGTTCCTTAATTCCAAGCTCTGTACAAGTCAGAGCTCTTTGACTTCTCCCTTCAGTTCCCACAATTCACCAGAGGAATCAGAGTGATATTTAATTCGTACTAGAAGTTACTTATTTCATGCTAACTCATTCCATGTAGCCCACCCAAAACCCAGATGGCAACAGCCGTCAATTACTGTTGACATAAATTGGATATGAAACAGATGTGGAAAGTCTAAAGTAAATATGATTGCCTGAAACCGATTTCAATATCTACTGTAGGAGGTATCCTTTAACAGCAAAGTTTTCCTGTTATACTTCCAGCACTACTATGAATTCCCACTGCAGGAATATATAGGAATAATCTATATTATTAACTTTTGATATAACCTGGTATATATCAGTCATTTCTGCCTAATCCTGTTAAGCTAAACTAACACTTCACTTACAATGCTTTTAAAGCTTTTCCTTCAAGTCTAATCACATTTTGTTGTGTTGTTTCTGAGATTTATCCACCACTTACTTGTCAGCAGCACTCTCTAATGTTTCTCCCTCTCATAGCTCTGCCAGTTATTGCTCTAAGTCTTGCATTTACTACCTGATGCAAAGGAAATCTCTTGGGCTGCAAGGTTAAATCTTTATCTCCCTCTGTGTGTGTGTTTACATTATTTTAGCTCTCTGCTCCACAGAGGAGCCTAAATGTTTCTTTTATTTTCCTAGATGGTAACATGGGGTTACATATACCGGGTACAACAAGGTTTTAGCTACAACTTCAGCATAACCATATGTCAAAGGGAATATTAACTTTATTGTGATTCCATTCCAAGTTTCTCTGCCAAACATATTTCCAAATAATTGCAGCCGCTACTTTTTAGCTAAAATAATTGCAATATAGGCAAATACTGTATGAATATTCTTAACAGTTTGCCAGCCAATTCACTTTTTTTGTTAACTTTCACTTGCACAGCGTTCACTTAGATACAGGCATGACTGAAAAACAAACTGGTCATAAGTTATCTGATTTCTAAAATGTCAAATTTGGAGGAGTTTGTTTTCTTGCTTATTCAAAACTTTATGTCTGTAGATAGCCTGTCGTCTCCACAGAATCTCTGTTCCAATCCACTCAGCCCCTTGAGCTAGGACTTCCTAATCTGAAAAAATTTCCCCAACTGAAAAAATTATCTTATCCAGGGCAACTTTTTGGTATTGTTGACTGAGCCTGCAAGGTCTTGTACTCAGCTTGAAGATATTGCTCCATTTGCATGTTACACAACAGCTTATGAACATCTCGCTTAATTAATCAGTTTTGAAGGTTCAGGGAAAATAAAAGACTAGAACTGCACTGCTAATGTTTGGAAAAGCAAAACCCCAATGAGACTACTGCAATGTGACCATCAAAACTTCAAACGCTAGTAATCTCTGACTTTTTTTTTCCAAGGAAATTGTTCCATTTCAGCTCTCTCAACTTTCTAATATACTTCTGGAAGTGTTCACATGCTGAAAGTGAGGAAGGATAAAGACAGAAAGGAGTGAGAGTGATGAACAGCATCAAGAGGCATCAGGGCACAAGGGAATGGACAAAAATTACCTCAGTGATCTCATAGGTCTTTTCCAACCAAAACAATCATATGACTCTAGGAATCTATGATTCTAAAAAAGGCACAAACCAGTAAAGAAATATATAAATATCTCAGTGTGGTGGAGAGGAGGTAAATACAGAAAGCCTTGCCATTGAATAAGTAAAAAATGTGGATTAAAATTTTGGAAGGAAACATGTGTTTGTCCCTGGAATGTGAGATTTGTCCCATATCCCTGACCATGGGAATGGGGGTTGGAACTGGATTATCCTTAAGGTCCCTTCCAACACAAATGATTATATGATTCATTCTAACTCAGGGCAAGTAGCAAGCAGGATACAGGGAGGCCAGGAGGGACACAACAAACCTTAGTTATGCACAACAAGTTGATCTGGTAGAGGTAACATTTCAGTGCATATGTTTAACTTTAGCATACAGTATTTTGACAAAATGATACAGCGTACTTTGAAAAAAGTAATTAGTTTTCATTTGGTATATATTTTGGTAAATTATAATAAAAATCTGTCAGAAGAAATCTTTTCACTCCTCATTGACAATGTTGGAGACTGCTGATGTCTAATTACACTGAACAAAACCAGTGTCAACCAGCCACTCTAATTTCTGAAGCCTATTGTATGCTACAAAATCTTAGTAACATGCACACTGGATAATGGGGCAGCAGGGTAGTGGGAGAGGCTTTTATTATAAGTGATGGATAGATTTTGGTGTACTCTAATGATTTAAGACATGCTCCAGCAAGCCCTGCTACCAGCTCAATGAAATGGAGAAGGAGGAACCCCAGCATTACTCTGCTTCAGCAGTGGAGACAGGGAGGACCCAGCAGCAAGGCACATCTCCATCATCTCTCTTTGCCTGCACAACGTGGAGGAGTAGGAGCACAGTGACAGCACATCACAGAGAAAGGGGAATGGCAGGCTGAATCTCCTACAAAAAAACTGCATGGGATCCTGTTCCTCCAGCAAGACTAAATCCTCTTGTAAGACTCCACTTGGAGTCTTGTGTCCAATTCTGGAATCCCCAACATATGAAGGACATGGAATTATGGAACAGGTCTAGAGGAGACCACAAAGATGATCAGAGGGCTGGAGAACCTCTGCTATGAGGACAGGCTGGGACAGTTGGCATTGTTCAGCCTGGAGAAGAGAAGGCTCTGGGGAAACGTTAGAGCAGCTTCCAGTACCTGAAGGGGGCATACAAGAAAGCTGGGGAGGGACATTTTATGATGAGGGGGAATGTCTTTAAACATTTGGAAGGAGAGAGACTTAGATTAGAAGAAATTTTTCACAATGAGGGGAGTGAGGCCCTGGCCCAGGCTGCCCAGGGAAGCTGTGGCTGCCCCATCCCTGGAGGTGTTCAAGGCCAGGTTGGATGGGGCTTTGAGCAGCCTGGTCCACTGGGAGGTGTCCCTGCCCATGGCAGGGGGTTGGAACTGGATGGACTTTTAAGTTCCCTTCAAGCCCAAACTGTTCTGTGATGCTAGGATCTCCCACCTTCATGGTTTACTGTTTATTTACTCACCCTTACTAATTAAAAAAAGGATTAGTAGTACATTGTGATGAACTACTCAAAGCAGCAGATCACTGTGAGGAAATTTTTTGCAGGCCCTGCCCCAGCCTGAGATCTAAAGAAAGATGTGTGAAAGCTACATCCATCATCCACAACAGGCAACTGTGCACCAGACTTAGGCCTCAGCAGGTTATTTACCTTCCCTGACCCACACCCAAGCCTCTTGCATGACTGCAGGCATGAAGCGTCCATGGAAATGTATTCATGACGTGCAGCTGGTCTGCAGCTGCGCTGAGGACCAAGGGCAGAATATTTATGAACTGGACTGAAGAGATGGTCAGATTTTTTTGTACTATACTTTAAAATGTATCTTTCAGAGCTAGGTTGCAACTGAATATAGAGTACATTTTCTATTTGATCAGAGGAAAACCAATATTTATTAAAGGCTGGTAAAAAAATAAAGAAGATAAAGCAAAACTGTGCTCTGAATTTAAAGTTATTCTTTATAACAATTATTATTATTTCTAAAATGTAAAGTACTGGTGTAATGAGGATCTGAAGATCCTTGCTGCCTCACTAGAAAGACAGGATTTTATAAGATTTGGAGTCTTAATTAGATTAGTCTTGCCCACTGAATCTTTTTTTAAACACAAGGTAATTACACAAACACATTAAAAAAAGACATAAAGTCACTACTACACAGCATACATAGTAAACATGAAAGAGAATGCAGTAGTTCAGCACAGAGCGGGTGAGAAATAAGGCAGTGTTACCAAGTTATATGAGTCCTTCTAGAAGGACCCCTCCTCTTACCCAAAATCTAACTGATCGTGTTTTCTGAAAGAGTCGCTTTTCTAAAGGACTTCCCAAAAAAGCTGCTAGAAACAGCTGCCTTTCCTTTTTGTTTATGTGCTGGCGAACACAGTTCAGAGTCAGTTTGGAGAGCACAAAGTGATTGCTATGTTTATGAAATCCTATTCCTGTTAGTCAAGGAAATGAGTTTGACTCACCGGCTTGTTTATGAGTTTTGCTTTATGCAAGCTGCAGCCTACCTCAAACTGCTGACCCACCAACACTTCTCAATACTTCTGTGCAGAGGGGATTTGCTCAAGGTGAGTTTCTGTTTCTGCAAAGCACTCCTGATTCTTCAGAGGCAGTGTTTTTGCAGTTTTACAGTGAAAGGGGCTGATGGGCCTCGGATGGCCCAGACATGTAACCACAGCAGTGCAGCTCAGCACCCCTGTAATATTCTTAGCTCCTTTATCCAGAGCACTCCCTTCCCATGCAAGTCCTTGCCAGCAAACATTAATACCAGAATTGCTCCCTTTAAATTCAGGAGCAACTCCACAGCCTTCAGATTTAATCAATGCCTTAAAATTCGGCTTTCATATCCAGATCTGAAGACCTAGAAGGTGAATCCTCAAGGATTCTGAAGCAATTGTGATTATTGGTTTGAAACAGTCTGAGGTCTCAGCATTGGAATAATAATAAAGTTAGATTACTGGAGAAAAGACAACCCCACCCCACCCCCCCCCAAACCAGTTGAATTGCTTGCAGAAATCTTATTTTGAATGTTTCTTTTCTGGGCTCTACTTTCCAGTGGACATGCATTGGAAAACTTCAATACGACTCTCCCCCTCTCCTTTCCAGGGGCACAAGACACATGACTGAAGGCTATTGTTCACCTTCCCTTTGTTTTAGCCTAGCTCAGTTTGGAAACAGAGGCTGGAAGTTAAAAGCCCTAAAAAATACATTTCAGCATGAGTCAGAGATTTTTTTTTTTTTTTTTTTTTTTTGCAGCTAACCGAAGGGAAGTCAGAGAAGAAGAGAAACCACCCTCTATCTCCTGTACATAGAGTTCACAGATGAAGATATGATAAGAAAATTGCACATATGAAAGTACAGCTATATTGCTTGTGTGCACATGCAAGCTTACACACCGTTTGAATTTGAGCCCATTTTCAAGTACTTACTTCTGGGGATTTTAAGCCTCTTAGGTAAGCATAATGTTACTACAGACTATCGGGTAATATAAAAAGAAGGGAACAACAACAATTTAGCAATTTTTTTCCCTTGCTTTTCAGAGATCCAAAATCATACTTTCCATTTTAAAGAATAAAACCTTAATTATATGCCTTCTTTCTTTATAAGAGGGATGTTCTGTGGGTGCTGCTGAAAGGCATTTAAATAAATTTTCCTCTCACCATCGCATCTACCAGGTTTTTCTCATCTGTACTTTTCTGCTCCTTGTTATTTCTAAAGGATAGTGAGATCATAGACTCATAGAATCATGGAATGGTGTGGATTGGAAGGTACCATAAAGCCCATCCAGTTCCAACCTCCCTGCCAGGGGCAGGGACACCTCCCACTAGACTAGAGATAGTGATGAGTCTTCTACTTTTCTGCACTAAACCATTCGACACGTTGTTTTCCCTCATGCTGGGGCTGGCATTCAGTTGGCCTTACTGTGAGGCAGCTCAGGGAGTTAAACTGCCAGAAAAACAAACAGAAAGAAGTAGTTTCCTGCCAGTGTAGCTCCCCGCTTTGCTGCCCGCAGCGGGCATGGAAGAGAGGCACACCACACCACCGCAGCAAACGTTCAGTAGGTCAGCTCAAGGGGCATTGCCTGGCGATACCCTCAGCACAATTACGTCGGACACAATTTGTTGTGTAACATTCATTTTCTGGCACTGGTGAGCTTTGAGCATGCTAGAAATGCTTCAATTGTGGCCACGTTCCATGCGGCTGCCAGCAGCAGTAAATATAGAATGAATCCAGCCGGCTCAAGGTTCACATTGAGGTACTGTGTCAACAGCCTGTGATCTGAGGAATGCTTTTTGGACCTCTCTCAATTTCCTGAAGGACAGCGCAATAACCAGGTCACAGTGTGGTGGGCTCTCCCACTTCCAGATGCTGAATCAATGGGAAAGAAACAGAGTGGGAATTCTGTCTACCTGGTCCTCCGAACCAACTGTGCCTACCAACATTAGAGCTGCATGGATATTCTGCAGCTGCAATAAAGAGGTCACAGGGTCTATATCGTTCAGACTTGAAGTGACTCTTCCTCAGTATCCCTATTTGGAGCTTATACAGGCTTCTAATGTGATAGAAACCCAAAGGATAAAGGAAACGACTCAAGAGCTCTTTCACGCTGCCTGTTTTCTCATTCCTACCCTGAATTTATGGTGATGTAATGTCATTCAGGCCATAAAATCCTTTTTTTCTCTCTTTTAGACCTGTATAGCTTTCTGCTATAACTATGCCTCAGACTACGCCCTGCAGTCTTCTCTTTTCTAGTCATCATCAGATGAAAAAGATGTTTTTATTAGCCCCTTGGATGGTCTGCAGAACAGTCTTTGTTTCCCTGGTTCTCTGCCACTTGAAACTAATCTATGTGGCAAGTTCATCAGCATTTCTGCTGAGAAATTCTTGCTTCATCTCTCACATCTTTGGATCTTTGAAGTGGTACCCACCACACCTGCAATCCAAACAGACAGAGCTGGGCAGTGAGGTCCCTGGGGGTATGATTACACCTGGAAGGATAAAGGCTAGGGCAGAGGAGTGGGGTCACCTAGAACTAAAAGGATGATCAGCTCTTGAAGGGAGGTTACATTCCTAGTGGAAGTTAGAAAAGCTGGACTGAAAAAAAACCCCGCAGCAATTAAAAAAAAGGAGCTGGGAATCCTCGATTTTGAACATCAAAGAACGTCTGATTCATTGCAGAGGCAAACTAACACTCATCTGCAGAAAAAACTTACTGAAGAAATGCAGTCTAAATGAAACACATCTGCAATGTTTTTTTTGAAAACCCAGAGGCAGAAAAATTATTAAATGGTCATTTCTAACACATTTTTAAAAATTTTTACATCAGCCTAATTTTTAAAAAGTTTGAGGAAAATTTAATATCCTTATGTTAATTTTCTTTTTTTTTCACCACCAGTCTAAAACAACTAACATTTTTTGAGCTAAAAAAAGTTATAGGATGTGAATTCAAAGTGAAGCATTCCATTTCACTGCCTTAGCATGCCCCTTAAAAGGAAAAAATAATCTATTGTCTGTCTATTTACCTTAAATGAACCTCATCTCATGCACCATTATCTGCTTTCTGGAAATCAGTTTCTTCAGTCTGGGCACACAAAAATCAAGGAGTTGAAAACTACCTGTTGTTTTTAGAAACTCTTTTCCTCAACAACAGAAAAAACCCCACCCTACACAGTTCAGATATAAATGATAATGTGCCTTTTCACGGTCTCTCAGTACAGATTAGCAACAGGTTTATCTGGCACAGCACAAAATCCGCATGGAAAAAGCAATCAGATAGACTGAAATATATCACCCTGGATGATACAAGATGTTACAAAAAGCAGAGATATACTGAAGAGCAGAAGCTGGAGGTCTGGGCTCATCCATGGAAGACAAAACACACCAGTTAAGCAGCTTTAACCTACGATTTTCTACATGGAACTAAAGTCCACAAAGCATCTCCAAGCAAAGTTAAAGAAGACTCAGACGTTGCTCTCCACAGGATATTCCACAAATGTTTTTTCACCTCCTGACATACTAGTGAGCTCCCTCCAACATCAAACAAGTCCTAATCTCTGATAGTGCTAATTACATCATTGATAACAAACTGCAGCTGGTTTTACTATGAGAAAGGGAATTGTGAGACATGAGAACAGCATTATACACCTAAAACTGCTGGCAAAGCCATGAACTTCGCCAAATTAAACCAAAGGAGTTGGGGTTACTTGGGTTAATATTACACTTGAGCATATTTTAACTGTCAGAACTGTAATCAGAAATCCAGCATATAATTTGGAGTCATGTGAGAAGAAGTAGGAAAAAAACTGGGTCTGGATTGATAGTTTCTATGATCCATACAAATGGAAAATGACTCCAACAGGTCTGTGCTTTAAATCAACACACACCACTGCTGACACTGCACTTTAAATCTACATTGCATGCTAAATACTTGCATTTAGCTTGGATTAAATTCTTCCCAAAATCCATTTAAAACCAAGAATGGATAAAGCCAAACAACCAGCACCAACAGCAGTGAGTGTTTTTATTGTGTTTGAGGGGGTTCATTTTGCTCTTGTTTGTTTGGGGTTTTTTGGGGTTTTTTTTCCCCCGTTTGTTTACTTTTGATGTATTTTTGGGAGCAGAGGAAACACATGACTTGTTAATATCCATCGCTTCCCCAGCGCACAGGAAACCTGCACAGGAGTGGGTTCACACAGCTTCCAGCCATGGGGGGCAAGACTGTGGAGCTGCTGGGATGCTTAGGGCTGCTGGGAGACTACTGGGGGGGCTGCTGGAGGGGCTAAGGGCTACTGTGGGCTGCTGGAGGGCTGCTGGAGGTCTGGGGGCTGCTGGGACCTACTAGGAGCCCACCGGGAGGGCTGGGGGCTGCTGATGGACTAGGGGATGCTGGGGGTGCTTCTGGAAGGATGCCTGGAGCCTGTGTCTGCTGGAGGGATGCTGTGGGGGCTGCTGATGGGCTGGAGGCTGCTGGGAGGGCACTGCAGAGGGGTTGAGGGCTTGCTAGAGGATGCTGGAGGGCTGCTGGGGAAGATTTTGCATGGCCTGCAGGGTAGTTGAGGGCTACTGGGAGCTGCTGGAGGGGTGTTGAGGTCTGCAAGGGCTTCCTGGGCGCTGGGGTGCTACATGAGGCTACTGGGGGGTTACTGGGAAGGCTGTAGGCTCTGGAGGGCTGCTGGTGGCCTAGAGGCTGGAAACTGGGGGTTGCTGGGGGGCTGCTGGGGGACTGAGGGCTACAGAAGGGCTAGAGGATGCTGGAGGCTGGTGGGGGGGCTGGTTAGGGGCTGTTGCATGGCTGGTGGCTGCTGGGCTTGGGGGATGCTGGTGGGCTGCAGGGGAGCTGAAGGCTACTGGAAGCTGCTGGAGGGATGCTGGGGACATTACTGGGAAGGCTGGGGGCTGAAGGGGCTGGAAACTGGGGGCTGCAGGGCAGGCCACAGGAGGGCTGAGGGATATTGGAGGCTCCTGGTGAGCTGCTAGGGGTCTGGTGGGGGTTTTTGAGAGGATGCTGAGGGGCTGCTGGGAGGATGCTGCAGGGGTTATTTGGGGCTGCAAGGGGGCTACTGCAGACTGCGGTGTCTCAGAGCTGACTCAGGACACTCCCCCACTCCTGTAGCTTCCTCACATGGCACTCTAGGCAGCCCCGGAGCTAGTCGCACACAAACAGCCCTGTGGGTTTGGTGTTTTGCTATTTCATGTTCTATTATTATGTTATTTTACTATTATATATTTTACTATTTTATACATTTTTCCCGATAATATACTAGTTCATTATTTCACTATTTCCTTATTCCATTATTGTATTATTTTATCATTTCCGTATTCCATTGCTTTATTATTTCATTATTCCATTATCTTATTATTTTATTATTTAATTATTTCCGTTTGGTTGGGTTTATTATTGTTATTGTTGCTTTGTTATTGGCTTTCTTTTTGTTTATTATTTTTTATTGTTACAGCTGTCGTTGCTGATGATTCTTCTTGCTCTTCTTCTGCTGCTTATGCTTATTCTTGTGCTTTTTATTCATCTGAAGATTTATTTAAAAGACTGAAATGCCCATGCATTTGCACCAGCCGAAAGATAAGAGGGAAGCAATGCCACATCTCCTCTCCGGCAGCTTCTCCATTGATCTGTACTGTAAAAAACAAGAAAGTAAACAAATAAAGAAAATAAATATATATCTATATCTGTCATGTGGTTACTTCCCTTAAAGTTCATGTCCCTCCAAGCCCCACAGTTACAAGGCTATCTTTGCTATACATCACAAAACTAACGTTGGGGCAAAATCACCTTAGTGGTGACCATAATCAAGTCAGGACCCAGCACAGGCTGCGGGCACTGAGTGGCAAAATAAATTGACAAAGGTCATTTTAGCATGATAACTGAGTTGCATTTATTCACTTCAGATTGCTATCAAAGTACATGATATTTCTAGTGTTCTCACTTCTGAAGTACCTCTAGTGTGTCTCTGAACATTTCAAGGGAGCACTGACCATGAAAATTACTTTTAGGCTTTTAAATAACTTGCACAGAATTTAGCGTGAGGTTTGTTAGTCGCTCAGTTTCTAAATCTGAGAAGATACTACCTTAAGAATGGCTGAAAATCCACAAATGTAGGTGCTAAATGCTTTGGTGCTATGGAAATATTGATGCCTGAAAAATGCTGACTGGAACTGCTGGGACAGATAAAGCTGCCCACAGTTCCTGGCACTGCACTTCCTCTTTAACAGTGTTAAAACTTACTTGATTTCTCATTTGGCAATTTCTCCATCTGTGAAATGGAGTGAACACCGTACTGTTTTCCAACATGCATTAAGAAGTGCTGTGTGAAACACTGACTGCCAACATCTTCCTGGGATTACTGGAAGGACAACTCCTTCAAAGGTCATGTCAGTGTGTTTTTAAAATATAATCACAGTACATGCAGCCACATTGTTTCGGGGTCATTGCTTCAGTGCTGGGAGCAGAGCCGTTCGCTCTTCCTCCACCTGCTTTGCAGGGGAGTTGTGTGGTTTGAAGGACCCATGAAGGAGAAGGAAGGTGCAAAAAGAGATGGGTGGGCAAAGGAGGTGCGTCAGTTCTCCCAAGAACTTCCAAGGACGTTCAAAGAAGACCATATCCAATACTTGTTTTTCCACAGCCATTCCTCTACCAGCAGTACATTATAGAATGACAGAATCATTTAGGTTAGAAAAAACTTGGGGATTGTTGAGTCCAACTGTAAACCTGACACTGCCCTGTCCACAAGTTAACCACGTCCCTAAGCACCACATCTACACATCCTTTAAATCACTCCAGAGATAATGACTCCATCACTTCTCTAAGCAGACTGTTCCAGTGCTTGACAACCTTTTCTGTAATGAACTGACACCTGAGGTGAAGCAGCTATTAGAAGCTGGACTACAACTGTGGTTCTCTCCGAAAAAAGTATGTAACTCTCAAATCTTTCAGCAAAAAGCATTTAGCAACCTATTTTCTGAGTTCACAAACTGCATCTGTCCCTAACACATACCCCCACGCAAAAGAAATCCAGGCCCAGCAAAATGTCTCATTTGAGCTCCTAAAAACCAGATAGGACTGGTTAGACAGTGTTTACTTTCTGGGACTCAGAGACTGAGTCACTCTCTCTTCCTGTGCTGCCTTTGTTTCAGATTGGGACATATGAAACTCATTGCCAGAAGTCATCACTACTGGGAAACAACATACTGGGAAACTACGTATTTTATTGTTGTTTTTTGGACTCACGTGACCTTCATTATAAAATAGCTGCACAGAGGAAGAAAAAGAAGAAAGAAAAAAACAACAAAAACCTACAGAGAAGTCTTGGTAACTCATGGAAAAAATGCGTGTGAGGCAGCAGTTGCACAAGGCTCCTGGTGTTGCCTCAGGGTACTCTGACAAGAAATTGCCCTCTTTGCTCTCCCTTCCTTACCGGATGGTTGCAACAGCCCATGTGCGATAAGTTGGCACAGGGCAAGGGCAGGAGGCAAGCCTGTGCAGTAGAAACAAATCTCCTCTCCTCCAAGGAAAAGCGATGGAGGAAGGGATACAGTCACAGCTCTGTTAGCTCTCACCATCCATCCTTCATAAAGCTCAGGGTGGCAATGCTCAGGAGCTGAGGCAGGACAGAGGGGTTTTCCTTCACTAAAGCCATGGGAGAGTTAACAGTTCTTTCCCACTCACTGCTTGCGGGCAAGCTGCGAGTGTCTGCACTATGGAACCCAGCGTGGCTTTGCTGAAGAGGGATGCTCATCCCTGTGAATGCAGTGAAACTCCAGAAAAGGAAAAAAAGAAAAAAAAAAAAATCAAGCTGTGCTGATAGGCATTCTCACATTTCAGAACTGAGTCCAACCCCAAAACTTTTGTATTAGTGTGGCATTTGTTATTGTTTTCCAACAAAAGCAAATTTTGAATTAAATTAGTTTTATCTAAGGATCTGCATGTTTTCTTTTAGGAAACTGAGGATTTGCAGGTTTTATAGAATACTTCTGTATTTTTGTTGTTTCAGCTGAAAAAAACACAAGTGTACAAGGTGCCATGAATCTATATAATTTGCAATTTAAATTTAAATGAGAACTTCCACAATAATTTCTTTATTATTTTCTGGTTTTATTTTTATTCTGTTCTTTAGACAGTAATATAATTTTGACTCTACTGCTGTAAAAAATTATTTTGCAAAACAGTTTTCTTGTGACATACATTTCTTCCAGTGACTGAAAGATCACTCTGCAGAAATCCATGGGACACAAAATTGTTCCTCTCCACTTTCTTCCCAAAATGCACAGAAGTAGAAAGCACTGGATTACAAAATCTGTGCTCTAAATCCCACATCTAAAAGTACATGATCTGCTACAACATTTCTGTCCATACACAACTACTGCTTGCCAGGTCTGGCTGTTTCTTTTTATGAAAATCATAGAAATTGGACAGACATTTTGCACTTCTGTTCCAAACAGCAGGATATGCTTCTTGGAAGGAAAAGAAACAATAAGGATCGGGAAAACATCCTACAGTACCAAGATTTATATATTCCCTCCTGCATCCTAATTTTAAAACTGATGAGCTTCTTGAAACCAGCATTAGAACTTCATCTTTCTCTTCTGCCAAAATTATTTTCCTTGTAGCAGTTGTGAGTTTATTTTTCACAGGAATGGCTTCTTTGCCAATATTAGTATCTCATGAACCTGAATTCCCGCTTATTATCACCGTATGGGCTGATTGGTGACTCATATTTGTATACTTACAGAGTACAGGAGGGATCCCAAAACCCAGCACCAACTAAAATAAACTTCCCGCTACAAACACTGTCGTTTCTGGATTTATGCTCATCAGAGCTAAAGTGGCACTCCCTGACTTACCACATCAATATTGTAATTAAAGTATTCGGAGGGAGCGAAAGTTTGCTTTGGAACAAAAGAAAGGGTAAGCATCTGGTTTGCTGGTATGGAGACTTAAAAGCATTTGAAAAATCTTCGCCTTTTACATCAAGAATGACATTTATGATTAACTGTCTGGGCAAGTTTTCTTTGAAAACAATATTTTACCTGTTTTTAACTGAATATGGATTTGTACAGTTCAGTGTAGTGGCAGCCTAGACTTTGTTTTGCAAGGGAGATGTTTGCAGTCTTAGCTTTTTCTTTGAAGCTGGAGATGTACATGGTCTAAACAGAATATTACAAGAGGATCTGCTTGCCCAGAACAGACAGAAAAGCCTATTAAGGATCACCTAATTAAAACTGCCTCTCAAATTACTGAAAAATATGTTATTTCATCTTGAATTATTAAATTGCTGCCTGTGTCTCTGTGGAATACTAAAACTCTTGGTACTGATTTAGTCACTTTTAGTCAATTTAGCCAAACGATTTTAGGGAAGAGGTATGTAATTTTAGTTAGAACTTTTATTAATAATCCCAAAGAAATCCTAAGAAGCATGAGCTTTGCCTTCCACACATTCGACAAAGCCCAAATACCATGCCAAAAACTTACTGGTTTGCATAGAAGCTGCTAAAGGAATTATTATACCAGCCAATGTACTTTCCTCTGTTTCAAGTGAGTTATTTCACATTTCAAGATAAAAACTAACCATGTAACTTAGATTGCTAAATGATTTTCATTTTCTGAAGTAACCTCCATGACTCAACGTTCTGTTCTGCTCAAATATTTTGTTTGTGTGAGAGAACAAAGCTTAGTGAGATTATGAGTTAAGATATGTGCAGTTAAAGTCTACACCAATGAAGGAACTGAACGTGTGCATCACATATCCATGATAGTTAATGCACTTAGTAAAAATCCTTAAAAAATTAATATTTTCTAGCTTTATCTTGTTAGATGCCTGTCTGATTATGTTCCTTATGCCAGTTGTAGAGAAGAACACTGAATTCTGGACTTAGATGCCAAGAAGCTCAGCCCTACCTGATGTCCCTTACACGTGGCTTGCACTCAGGCTAGAAGGCCAACAAGGCTGAAGCCACACAGAAATGTTAGGCGTGGTGAGAATCCAGCTCCTGTTTTGGACCTGGCCCTTTCTCACAGTTGGTGGCTTGTTGAAATAATGTTATCCAGTCTTAGAGGCTGAAGTGGTCCTCTCCAGGTGCATAAGTATTCCTTGGTTAACAGTGTTAAGCGTGCTTGTAGCAGACTATGCATGGAAAATTAATAACACTAATGCATTTTCAGCCTTGTAAGTAAACATGATCCAGTATTAGAGCTCTTTTAGAGTCTCTTAACAAATCCTCCACCTACACAGGCATTTACTATAATTCTTTGTTTTGACGGCCACTAAATCCCCAAACCTGAGAGTGGTTGTTTATCTCTCCCTCACAGCATGGGGCCACCTGTGTCTCTGTCCCTTGCACCAAGCTGGTCACCAGCCAAGTCATACAACAGAGACCGCATTAGCTGAAAGTGGGAAAATCTTCAATTACCTAAATAGTCGAAGGTCTATAAATAGTTTCCCAGCTAATACAACCACCACCAGGATGCTGGCCCTGCCTTGCAAGGGAAGTGCTGAGTTTCACCATTCATTTATGAATGCGCAGAAAGAGACCACTTGAACTCAGTAAAGTACCCAGAACATCTGTTAATTAATTTCTCTGCATTACTTAAGGTAATGACATGCATTAAAGTGTTATAGCCATCAGTGGATTGGGTGTTCAAGAGCAGAAGTGTCTTTGAAGTAGTACTGCAAAGTTACTTCAGACCTTCCCCCAAAGTCTGCTGTGTTTAACTTCTCAAATAAGAAAACCAACAGGTACGTTAAAATATAACTAGCAGAAAGACAAGAATCCTTATCACTGGAGGGCAGTGCCAATGGAAAAAAAAAAAAAAAGCAGCCCAAAGTAAATCTCATGAGTCCTGTGATGATGAAAATCTAACGCAGCAGCTGTTTGCCTAGGAACAGTCTCTCAACACATTTTGATTTCACAGTGTTGAATTAATCTTTTTGAGAGAGCACAGGAAAACAGCAGCTCTCCTTGCAGGTGGGGTGGACTGTTCTTCCCTCCTGATACAACTTAGTGGCTGCTGTAACACTGACGAGTTGTTTCAGACTATGTGGGAACACAGCAGGACGGGAGAGGGAAACAATGTCCACAGGTCTGGGAATATTGAAAAGGAAGTGGCAAAGTTATGCACCTTAAGTCTGATTATATCCACTAATGGAAAGCAAATTTTATATGAGTAACAGAACATTTGCTTGAAAAATGCGTAATTAACCCCTAAAATTCAAAGTGCCATCAGATTTAAGAGCTGAGCTGGAGGCAAGGAGGATTATGTATTTATGTTTATATGCAGACATCTATAGACACATTATGGGAAGAAAGAGAGATGCCCTCATGCTGCAGATTTGTATGCATAAATAGTTTTGTGTCAATAAAATTAAATCATAAGAAACACTGATGTCATTAAATCAGTGAAAATCCCAGGCTGCAGTGTTATGAACATGTGTCATTTTTGGTAAGCTACTCCATTTTATACCCATTTGAAGTTGAAGAAACTTCCATTCCTGAAATAAAGTGGTACCATGGAACAATGTCTTAAATCACAGAATCACAGAATAACCAGGTTGGAAGAGACCCACCGGATTGTTGAATCCAACCATTCCCACCAATCCCTAAATCATGCCCCTAAGTACCTCATCCACCCTCAGCTTAAACACCTCCAGGGACAGTGACTCAACCACATCCCTGGGCAGACTGTTCCAATGCCTAACCACCCTCTCCGTGAAGAATTTTTTCCTTATCTCAAGCCTAAATCTCCCCTGGCGGAGCTTGAGGCCATTCCCTCTCGTCCTGTCCCCTGTCACTTGGGAGAAGAGGCCAGCACCCTCCTCTCTACAACCTCCCCTCAGGTAGTTGTAGAGAGTAATAAGGTCTCCCCTCAGCCTCCTCTTCTCCAGGCTGAACACCCCCAGCTCTCTCAGCCGCTCCTCACAAGGCCTGTTCTCCAGCCCCTTCACCAGCTTCGTTGCTCTTCTCTGGACTCGCTCCAGAGCCTCAACATCCTTCTTGTAGTGAGGGGCCCAGAACTGAACACAGGATTCAAGGAGCGGTCTCACCAGTGCCGAGTACAGAGGGAGAATAACCTCCCTGGACCTGCTGGTCACGCCGTTTCTGATCCAAGCCAAGATGCCATTGGCCTTCTTGGCCACCTGGGCCACTGCTGGCTCATGTTCAGTCGCTGTCAACCAACACCCCCAGGTCCCTCTCCTCCTGGCAGCTTTCCAGCCAGGTTTCTCCTAAAAGTTGTTACCAGTGCTTCTGAAAGCATGATGACATACGTTTTTGTTAAAATTCACATGTGAAGGAAGTATACTAGAAAGCAAACAAAGGGTACTGTGTTTCCTCCAAATCACAATGATTTTGTACATACAATCTCAGTTCTTAAAGTAATTTTTTTAATGAAATGACTATACTAAATCAAACTGGTGTATAGGAATGGGGAAAGTAACTTCACCAGACAATTTCCAGAGATTTTTAGTTAAGAAAAATCAACACAAATCAGGGAAGAATATGTGCTGGTATTCTGTCAGATGTTTACAAGTAAGCCTACAAATCTATCTTCACAAATATTTTCAGCATTTTATGACAAAGGAAGGCAGAATAAAAATAGTAATCCTGATGTCAATAAATAATTTGTTTTGACAAACTTGGATGGGTTTCATTTTTGATTCAGACTATAGCACAGCAATTTCAAATGGACAAAACAGGTGCTACAGTTTTGTAGAAGAATGTGAAAACAGCTTTAATTATGTCTAGTAATCTAAGTTATATTTTATGTATTTTAATTACTTGAGAATATATTAATATTGTGATATTAGCATGTCCACAGCAATTTATCAACTGTCTTAACAATAAGGCATTAAAAACTAAAAGATATATGCATAAAGTCTTAAAAAAGGCTGCACCAGAAAAATAATATTCTGAAATATCCTGTATTTTATTATTTTAAAAAGCTGTCCTATGCTAATTTCTTATGGAAGGAAAGATTTATGTAAGTGCATCTGACCATTTAGCCAAGGCAGAAAAGCTGGAAATCTGAGTCATAAAAATACAACTTGACTAGTGTTACTGGTTCTCTTGAATTCTTTAGATCTATTCTAATTTAAGTTAAATCATGTTAGAAGGGTTTAGGCTTTATATTTTCAATGCATATGTATACAAAGGTTTATCTTTGCCCGTATTCACTACAAATGATTTATTTTATCCGCCAAGATTTTTGCATTAAATGCATACCAGGAGATAATGATTTTCTCAGCTGTGACCATTAATTCTTTAGAAAAGAAAGAGTAGGCTCCTTCTGCTAACAAGAAGCTTGAATGTCAAAATTTCTATGGGTTTTTATGGGCAATGAGGGTAACACTAAAGGGAAGAAGTAACTTCACAATGTCAGATTTTACGTTTATATTGTTTGTGTTCTCTGTGGTTGTTTTTTTTCCAGCAGCATTTTCATACGTTCATACTCCCTCTACATGAAGAAAAATGTGGTAAGCTGCATATTAAACTGGAAAGATTAACCTGAGAGGAATATGTGCAGACATAAACAGCAAAATCCTGTTGCTTTCCAGTGAAAGCAAGGAACATTTATCTGTTCATCTGCAGAGACAGCAAACACTCACAATTATCAGGGAGATGAATAAAGTGCAGAAAATAGCAATGTTTGTAATCACAGCTTAAGCAAGTTTCCATTCCCATTGTTTGTGCTTTGAAAAACAAAGAGATGCAATTCAAAAACTGAAAAAAAGAGTCCTGCCACCAAGATACTGAAATAAGTAGTTGAATCATCTGTGTATGTATGATTGATCTAAAGTAAACAATTCCATGACAAATTAAGGACTATTTGTTTCTCACTAACTGCTGTTTTTAAAAGGGGTGAATGTTACACAAAAAGGCTGTCCCTGCCATTTCTTTCACAGTTTTGTGTACTTCAGCATCCAGACCAGAATATTGCTTCTACTGAGCACATTAATTCAGCATGAGTTTTGACTAACTACACATCTCTGCTTGAGTACCTGCAGTTAGCCTGAAAACCATGAAAACAGACAAACTACTTTTTCTGCATGACAGCAGAACAGAAAAGGATTAAAAGAACACATTTTAACCCAAGATCTATGCTCATTTTATAGGTCACACAGCCACCACACTCATGATCTACAGCCCTGCATTGAAGCTTGCAGATCAATTTGAACCTTTCGTTAGAATTTTTGTGAGTACTGGTCAGTGTTGCAGACCAGAAGATATGAAGATATCTGATGAGGTTCCAAACTTCTTACTGAAGCAGGATTACACGCGTAATTCCTGAACATTTCCCTAATTTGTTTTTCACAACTGCAGCATGCTACCTATCAGTGCTCTATAAATTTCCTGCGCAGTGTTTCCTTATCACTAAGAAAAAGCCTTAGCTAGAAACCAAGGTTTCCTTTTTGCAAGTTAAACTTATTGCTCTGTGAGGTATTTCTCGCCTATACAGAACAATGAGTCTTTGACTTTTGCAGCTCTTTGTTTTTATGTATTAGGAGGAGGCTTACTTTCCCTTGGTTAGGTAAATGTAAACAACTTTTATCTTTCCTCTCGAGATTTTTGACCAGGTTTCTATTTATTTGATTCTCTCCAAATGATTTTTCCCCTATACACAACATCAAAACCACAGCACTGACAGGGAAACCTTGCAGCATGGAACAATGAAGAAGAAAGGTTGTTTCACCTTACTTTCACAAACTATAGTCTGACTGCACTCCCAGAAAAGTACTTATTTTCTTAACACTCTTGACTCATGCAACCTGTGGACCACAGTCATTCACAGAATCATAAAATGGTTTGGGTTGGAAGGGACCTTAATGCCCATCCATTTCCAGCCCCGATGCTGTGGGCAGGAACATCTTCCACTGGATCAGGTTGCCCAAGGTTCCTGCTCACCTGACCTTGAACACCTCCAGGGAGGGAGTAGCCATGACTTCCCTGGGCAACCTGGGCCAGGGCCTCACCACTCTCATTGTGTCTAATCTAAATCTTCCTCCTTTCAGTTCAAAGCCATTCCCCCTCGTCCTATCATTCCATGTCCTTGTAAAAAGCCCCTCCCCAGATTTCTTGTATGCCCCCCTCCAGGTACTGGAAGGTTGCTATAAGTCTCCCCAGAGCCTTCTCTTCTCCAGGCTGAACACCACCACCTCTCTCATTCTGTCCTCATAGCAGAGATGCTCCAGCACTCTGATAAACTTCATGGCCTCCTCTGGACCCATTACAACAGTTCCATGTCCTTCTTATGCTGGGGGTTCCAGAACTGGATACAGGGCTCAGGGTGGGTTCTCACGACGGGGGAGTAGAGAACGAGAACCACGTACCTTGGCCTGCTGGCCATACTTCTTTTGATGCAGCCTTGCATACAGTTGGCCTGCTGGAATGTGGGAGTTGCCAGCTCATTCCTAGGTCCCTTTTATTTTTAAAAAAAAATTGTTGCTTACTCACAGTTACTCTCTGTTCTGTGTTCAAAAAACTGCTGGTTCCAACTGAGATTTGGTGCTCAGCACTTGTCCTTGTTTACTTGTATTCACCCATTTGTCAAGATCAATATTAGCTCTAATCCTGTCTACACATTCTCATTCTCTTCAAGCTTAATATTACCTCTAAATTTAATTATTCTACTCTTATTTCAACATCCAATCATTTATACCAAGTTTTGATGAGAACCATGTATGGGTCATACTCAGTGACTAAGCAACTGAACTCTAAGAACATTTTTCCAATCATTTTAGCTACGAACTTTCAGCATACAGAGCTGACCACGCCTCCTTGCCAAAATAGCATCAGGAGAAGCATTACAACAATTGTGTACTAAAAGCAGAATGTGCAACATTTGCTGCTTCTGTCTGCTAAGAAAGCTATCAGTTTCATAGGTGGAAATTAAATTGCTCAGACATGATTAGTTCTTGACAAAACTATGTTGGTTGTTTTTCAGCATCTTGTTTTCTTCACGATTCTTGCAAACAATGCTGCATTTGTCCCAAGCTTCTACAGAAATTTCTTATAAGCTGTGGAACTGTTTGCCAACTATCTGTTTTCTCCTGCATTAACCATAAAATAAGCTAAAGAGAAGATTTTTCTTTAATTTTATCCTTCCATCATTTTCCCATCCTCCATATGTTTTCAAAAGTAGCTGCAAATAGCAGATATCAGGAGATAAGCAGAGATATTAGGATCTCCCCCATGGATTTCACAAGCAGTTCTGTTACCATCCTTCAATGTTACTTGGACCACACTGCAGATATTCAGTTTTCTTGTCCCAAGAAGGGCTCTGTCCTTTAACACAAGGCTGCTAGTAAGTGCAGTTGAAGCTGGAGCTCACTTCCTTGCACAGTTCTTGTCTGTGTAAAACCACGCATTTCCCCTGCGTCACTCATCCACAGAAACCGTACAATCAAAGCCCACTGGCATAGACACAAGGCAAATCTTACTCACATTCCTCATGTACCCTGGCTAGGAGGAATTATTCAACTTTCTTTTGGACACTTGTGGCCATATGGTTCATGTAAATGGACAAATATTGTAAGAATATGACTTCTCTTTCCACAGTCTGCTCTTTTTAGGAGCTTGGGCAGGGGAAAAGATGATGAGCCAACTCCTCAGATTTTTCCCAAAATGCAAGTTTTATTAGGTAACTGTGTAAGTTTTCTTGCTGTTTGGAGTCCATGCTGCATTACTCATGGGAAAGAATAGGAATTAAATAAAAATAGGCTGACCACTTACCACAGGTGAGAAGACTGTCAGGTAACTGATACTATTTGGTGACAATTAAGGCCAGAGATAACAGTTGCTCTCATCCTCTGCCCACTATCACCCCACTCAAAATTCCTCCTTAAGCAATGTCTGCAAGGAGTTAATTAAGAATTCAAGGGGAGAACACTGGAGTTCCTTTCCATATGGGAATATGTCAACTTCCACCTTCACTCACAGACATGGGAAGATAATTTAATCCAAAATTAATTTTTCTGGAAGTAGTTAGAAGAGAACAAATACTTTTGCACGAGGGAGGATTTTGTTACCCCAAAGCTTTCAGATACAACCAAATGAAATAAATCTGATTCTCCAAGTAATTTTTTCCTCTCTTCAGCCTGTCTCCACTATAATGACTATTTTCCAGCCATGTTCTCACATCAGTTCTGCCTACCCAGACTTTCCACATTGATGAGGAGCCTGATTTCCGCAAGACTGAGAGAAATGGTTTGGCTGAGAAGGAAACCAGCGCTCAGTATAATAACAGTGCATATAACTAATCAGGAATTCAGTGCTCTCAAATGATGCTGATCCAACTTTGCTTGCCAAATCTGATCCAACTACAACTTAAGCTAGCTGCTAGCAGGACCTAAATGTCTTAGGAGGATGAGGAAGGAGACACTCACATCACCATACCACAGATAAACGGGAATCCTCTTGAAGGAGAGACAAGGGCCTCTCCAAAGTGGTCTGACAGATTATGCAAATCTTGTAGAAGTCAAAAGGGAAAAGCTGGCAGGATAGTAGAAACCAACACCCAGAATTTACTTCACTCTTAAAGGTATGATTATCATGGTCTTTAAAACAAGCAAAACAAGAAAAAATCATCACCTTTGAGGGACAGCATATAATTTGATCATGTTTCTTGATTTTATTTGCATTTGAAGAGCTCTTGTGCAAACACCTATTTACAGAATGTCACAAAATTACGTGGAATCATTCAACTATGCAAGCCATTTGGCAGATAATTGGCACGTCCTACTGCTGGAGATGGGCAATTAACCCTGTTCTATATTTCAGGTGTAATATGAAGGCATCAGCCAATAGCTTTTGATGCTAGTTGCGTTGAGTCATTTGGCTATGTAAGGAAAAAACCCTAATACTATTTAAAAAAACCTATCACTCACCATCCATTTTTTTTTTGGCCAAGAATTATCAGCTGCATCACAATATACTAATTCTCTCCTTTTGTTACACTAAATGGATTATGTTAAAATGTCTTTTTCAGTAGAGAGAATTTAAGAATTAAGAGAAAACTGGTTTAATTTGGCCCTTATCTTTGTTTAGCATTAGACAATCATCATCATCTGCTTTTGAGGGAAGGAGTTTGATGAAGAAGAAATGCCATAATGATCTATGCTTGCCTTTACCCCTCTGAGGGAGGAACAGTGCTCTACTCAGAGATGTGTATCAGTCAGGACTCCTTGAGCTCCCACAGACAGGCACATTACAGGCTTGATCTTGGGCTTCATAGACTCACAAGATTCTTTCCAGGATTACAGCTGTTCCTTTTCAAATCCAAATAAAGGCAGAATGCGATTGCAGACAATTGGGACACTTTGATTTTGTCCATGATAGACGCTTGTTGTATCTTCCCCAGTTAATTCCAGCATTTTTAATAAAAGTAAGCTGCCTCCACACCAAAAATACATTTTTTTTTTTACATTCTTCTGTTTTACATTCTTCTGCAAGGATGGCTGCCAAGTTATCTCTTTCAAAAACCAGCTCCTGTCTGTGAGTGGCAGGAGCAGGACTTGTGATTTGTAAATCAACAGAGGAACAGGCCTGTTGGTCTAGGAGATGATGTCAGCCACCCTAAATGAGCAGTGAGTTACAACCTGGCTATTTGCTGTTGGGGTTTTGCTGACAAGAGATCCCCTCTTCCCCAACCTGTTTTCAGTTCTCATTGCAGAGAGGAATGACCACTTCAACTTGAAACCACTTTTCTCCCGGAGAATTTTTCCCCTCAACCAGAGCATCAGTGCAGAGAGCAGTCAGTGTTAAAGAAACTGCAGGTATCTAAAGGGCTTCTCATGGCTCATTTATGGGCAGTGTCCAGTGCTTCCAGTGCTGTCTCTTGTGCTTTCATCCAGACAACGGGTGGTGAATAGCTCTTGCCTACAGTATGTGTTCAGGCCAATCTCCTTCACTTGTTACTTGGAAGAAGAGATCAATACCCACCTCACCACAACCTCCTTTCCAGAAGCTGCAGAGAATTGTGAGGTCTCCCCACAGCTTCCCCTACTCCCAGAAGCCCTGGGCTCCAGACGCTCCCCCAGCTACGTTCCCTTCTCTGAACATTCTCCAGCCCTTCAATGTCTTTCTTGGAGTGAGGGTCCCAAAATGAACCCAGGATTTGAGCTGTGGCCTCACCAGTGCCAGGACCAGGGAGCAATCCCTTCCCTGCTCCTGCTGACCACACCATGGCTGACCCAAGTCAGGATGCTGTTGGCCTTCTGGGCCACTGCATGCTCATGTTCAGCAGCTGTCAACCACCATCCCCAGGTCCTTTTTCACCTGGAAAAGGCACCAGGGTGTACTGTGATGTGCTCCAAATCCTTCTGTGCTCTGTGCCAAACCAGCAAAGCCCCACAGACCCTCCCCATTCAGGGAAAGTACTTAATCCCACACTCCCTGAGCCCCTCAGCTCTGGAACCACAAAGAGGATTGAGGGTCTGGATGAGGCCTAATGGACAGGAGGGAAAAGAGGAGAGAATCCCTGACACCTAGCCAAGTGCTGCCTGTGACCCCATGGAGGGGGCCCAGAGGGCTGGTCAGCAGGGTGAGGGTTGGGGAAGAGCCTAGGGGACTGTGTCCTGCAGCCTTTCAGGGAGGAACGAGGTGTTAATGAGCTAAGCCTTTTGCCACATGTGCCTGGAGATGTCTGCCTGAGTGACCTGACAGGGCTCTGTGAAGACACAGCTGAAAACTCAGTGACTGGAATGAAAGACCAAGGTCACAAGACATGAGATAGGGGAATGGAGCAGTTGGTAGCATTGCAGTAATCCAAGATGCATGTCCTGGGGCTGCAGCACTGCTGGGGTGAGCATCATGGGTCAGGATGGCCCACAGTGACATCCCCGAGCCATAGATTCCATTGTTATCTGTGGATAACAATGGAATTGTGACAAGACACCCCTCACTGTTTAGATATGGGTACCAGGTTCCACTCAGATGGATCGTGCCCTCACTCCAGCTGAGTGGTATGTAAGGCTGGTCTGGTGTCCAGCCTCAGTCATGTTGTAAGATCTTTCCAAGCCCAACCAACCAGGGCACTTAGGAGATGCACTGACAGCAGCAGAGGTGAGCTGTGCTGGGAACCTGGCCCTGGGGAGGTGGGATGTTTCCCTTCTTGAGTGCCCTTGGCATTTCTTACCCCTGCCCCAGCCAAACAGTGACTGAGGACTCTTCATTTTCTAATGCAACACACACTGCTGTAGCGCCTGCAAGAGGTAGCATTTGTCCATCCCCAGCTCCCCCCATCCCACGGCAGCCACTGGAGGGCTTGGCTGCAGAGGCAGTTGACCACTGTCCAATCTGCCTGGACGGCTGGGACACTGCTGCCTGTGCGGTGCCGTGCCTGCACACTTGCTGTTGCACCTGCATCCTGCAGTGAGTTCTCAGCAAGCCTAAGTGCCCCCTCTGCAAAAGGAGGGTGATTTCCATCTTGCACTCCATGCTAGCGGACGACTTTTGAGAACACATCATCCCACCACCTGAGGCACCATCTCTGGAATCCCCAACTTAGGAAGGATATGTAACTGTTGGAATGGGTCCAGAGGAGGCTACAAAGATGATCAGAGGAATAGAGCACCTCTGCTATGAGACCAGGCTGAGAGAGTTGGGGCTGCTCAGCCATGAGAAGTCTCCAGGGAGACCTTACAGCAGCTTCCACTACATGAAGGGGGCTACAGGAAAGCTGAGAAGAAGTTTTTACAAGGGCCTCTAATGACAGGATGAGGGGAAATGGCTTTAGGTTGGAGGGGGAAATGTTTAGACAAGACATTAGGAAGAAATTCTTCATGATGAGGGTGGTGAGGCACTGGCCCAGGTTGCCCAGACAAGTTGTGACTGCCCCATCCCTGGAGGTGTTCAAGGACAGGTTGGATGGGGCTTTGAGCAGCCTGGTCCACTGGGAGGTGTCCCTGCCCATGGCAGGGGGTTGGAAGTGGGTGATCTTTAAGGTCCCTTCTAACTCAAACCTTTCTATGTCTGTGTGATTCTATAATTTCTGGATGTGACCTGGACCCTACAAAACATCACATTGAGGTGATGTGCAGCCAACACTGCTTACATTGATGTGCCTCTTTCAGCTCTCTGTCACACCATTTCCAAAATGGACAATGCCTATAAACTTTGAGAGGGAGCACTTAAAGTTACTGGAAGGGTAGTGAGTGTGGTAGGGCTTCAGGTGAGTCTTGGGAGGGATCATTACGTTTCTTCATGGTGTTTCTGGTTTTTTTCAATGTAGTCATTAGAGGAAATTTCCAGTAAGAGGCATCCAAGCAGCAGCCCCTGAAGAGTTGCTAAAAGAACTGCCTTCCAAGCTAAAGATACCCTGCTGTCATTACAGATCCCTCTGCTCTTCTTCTTTCCAGAAATCAGCTAAGAAGAAGCCTTCTGTAGCATGACAGCTCTGATCCTGTTTTTACCAGAGGCGCTAGCGGTTTCTACCATGCCATCAAGTCAAATGAATACAGCTGTTGCTGGGCAAAGGTATGCAACTGAACATCCTGTATTTTCTGATGGCTCTTCACACTCAAAGCTATGGTTATGTGACTCCACTGGAAGGTGGTACAGGCTAAATCACACTTGTAAGCACGGGTTTTGTATTGCTTAAGATTCTTTGGGCAGAGGGATGCTGTTGTGCCTAAACTATCCCTAACACACATATGCACCCCTACCTGCTCTGTACTTTTCCCTCACTTTGTACACCACCATTGCCTTTTTTCAACAGGGCATTCACAGCTATTCACATGACAATGTCCACACCAAGTGTGGGAGTGCTCATGGGACAGCCACTTCTGCTTCCCCTTTTCTTCCCAAATGGAGCAGGGCAGAGGAGAAGCAGAACTCTGAGCTGCCTTTGCTTAGAGCTTGAGGATTCCAGTGGTGCAGGCTTGGTTCCACACACCCCGACAGCTCCTTCAAGTCTGGGAGTTACCAACTGCAGTGGTACTGAATGTAGTAACAAGCCACCTATGTGCTGCCCAAAGAACAGAGGCTCTTGGGCCAGAGCATGTCAGTGCAATGACTGTGACTCACTGCTTAAAAGGATTCAGAACAACTGGAAATGCTGAAGCCTGATAGTTTTTTGGTACCCATTGTTTTTATTCTGACACTTGCCATTGGAGTTGATCTGTTTAAGAACTTAAATTCAAAACAAGACCTAAAACGTATTTAAGCTGAACATAGCTCAGCTAATTCACAGCCTTTTGTTGACTACATCCATAAAGACTGTGCTTTGCAAAGGGAGAGATCATTTAACAGATGCCTCTCATGTCATGGAATCTTTAAGGTTCGCAAAGACTTCTAAGCCCATCCACTCCAACTATCAGCCCAATATCCTTGTGCCCTGTCTGTAAAGAAACTCCAACAGCATTTGTCACCTTTCTTGACAAAATTCCATATGTCTCACCCATTGTTGTGTCAAGGATGGTACTACCCTGATCTTAGCTGGTGCAATATTGAACCTCTATGAAACGATAACGAGCAACAAAAACCTAATTTCAAAAAGCTGTGGCATAGTGCTACACAACCTATCAGAATCAGTAGAACTAATTCTGATGAATTAGTGTTTAACAGCTTTTTGAAAACAAAAGCTGTTAAGTCTTAAATCACCCTCAGTCACCATTCTGTTGGTGCGGAGCATAGGGACAGAACTATCTAGAATTATATTTCCTAGCTACCATTCACTTCCTCTCATACGCTTCTACAGAAATCATTTGTGGGTGTAGAACAGTGACCCTAACCTGACAAAATTCTGAGAAATCTCCCTAAAATAAAAGGAAAACACTTGACTGTGGATCAAAATGCACTAGTCTTTGAGCCCTTCTCATATAAGGTACATGCTGACACTAGTTCCCTGAACTCTGGTAAAAGGTAAAAGCATCTATTTTGATTCACAGTTTGAAAAGTAGCAGATCATTTATCTGAACAGAACGAAAAAGAAAGCTGATGTACTGAAGCAGTAGGGAGATGCTCAGAGTTGTCTTCTGTATTTCTTAAATAGACAGTTTGGGAAGGTATTAGCTCATCATTAACTTTCTGTGCTGTACAGACCTGCCAAAAATGATGAAACCTTGAAGAGGAGGGGCAGGACTTATTTTTGGTAAAGTTCAGATGTATTTAATTTTTATAGCTTTCCAATACCTGAATGATGACTGATCTTATATAAACACAAGAAATATTAAAGTCCTTTTGTAATGAGGCATTTGTTTTAACTAAAGTGCCTAACACTGCACTGTGGTTTCTCAGTTAAATAACCTGAATCTCCCATCCCACTAATTGACACTCACGTCAGTTTTTCCACTCTAAAGTGACTAATGGAAATTTGAATACCACACATGCTTGTTTGCCTGAAGTTTGCTTAATGTTGCATTTGTTCTTCAATGTATTGATTTCTCTTGTTAAGCTTTGTTATTCAGAGTCAGGAAAGTCTAGTTACAAAACAGCTGTGGCCTGATCATCTCCAAGCTAGAGAGACTCCACAATCCTCAGTATCTTAATGGTGAACTGAAGGTGTTTTAAACCTTCAAGAAGAGAAAAATTAGGGTAGACATTGTTTGCCAAGCCCCAGCTATCAAGATTCTTGTAACAAATTATGTCAGAAGTGTTAATGAGAAAATCATCTTTTTACTTCCAAAGAATCTGCTGTTTATCAGAAAATTTGAAGTCCCTGACCATTAAAAGGTACACAAAGTTTGGCTTTTCTTTTCAGATGAAGGTTCCAAGATTTTAGTTGTGGCTTGATAATCTGACAGTAGCTGAGGAGTTTTAGAGCCTGAAAATAATATGGATGCTTACAGATGGTCGAATAATTCAGGCACTGGATAAAATATTTTTATGTATCTTCTGTTAAGACCATAGGGAAAGAGAATTTCTTACTTGGAAGAATATTCTTTTCTGCGGTACATAAAAAACATGTCCCCATTGACGGTTGCAAATTGTGATCACATATCAATAGATGAGGAGAAGACTGAGGTAGTTAACAACATTTTTTGCCTCAATCTTCACTAATAACTACTCTCCTCACCCCTCCTGGGCCATGGGACAGCAAGATGCTGACCGGGTGGTAAACCTCCTCCCACTGTAGAGAAGGATCAGGAACACACATAAGTCTATGGGACCTGATGAGCTGCATCCCAGAGTCCTGAGGGAATTGGCTGATGTGGTTGCCAAGTCACTCTCCATGATAACTGAAAAGTCACGGCAATCTGGAGAAGTCCCTGGTGACTGGAAGAAGGGTAACATTGTGCCCATTTTTAAAAAGGGCAGAAGAGATGACCCTGGGAACTACTGACCTGTCAGCCTCACCTCTGTGACTGGGAAGATCATGGAACAGATTCTCTAGAAGCTGTGCTAAAGCACACGGAGGTGATTAATGGCAGCCACCACGGCTTCACCAGAGCAAATCCTGTATGACCAACTTAGTGGCTTCCTGTGATGGGGAAACTGCAGTGGTTGACATGAGTAAACCAACAGATGTGATCTTTCTAGACTTCTGTAAAGCCTTTGACATGGTCCCCCACAACATACTCCTCTCTAAATTGGAAAGATATGGATTTGATGGGTGGACGGTACGGTGGGTAAGAAGCTGGTTATATGGTTGTATTCAAAGAGTAGTGGTCAATGGCTCAAAGTCCAGATGGAGATCTGTGACAAGTGGTGTTCCTCAGGGGTCTGTACTGGGACCGGTGCTGTTTAATATCTTCATCAATGATATTGACAGTGAGATTGAGTGCACCCTCAGCAAGTTTGCAGATGACACAAAGCTGAGGGGTATAGTTGCCACACCAGAAGAACGGGATTTCATCCAGAGGGACCTGGACAGGCTGGAGAAGTGGGGCTGTGAGAACCTCATGAGGTTCAAAAAGGCTAAGTGCAAGGTCCTACACCTGGGTTGGGGCAATCTGCAGTTTCAGTACAGGATGGGGGATGTGATGTGGTTGAGAGCTGCCTTGTAGAGAATGACTTGTGGGTGCTGGTCAATGAGAAGCTCAACATGAGCTGGCAATGTGCACTCACAGCTCAGAAGGCCAACCATATCCCGGGCTGCATCAAAAGAAGTGTGGCCAGCAGGGAGAGGGAAGAGGTTCTGCCCCTTTATTCCTCTCTTGTGAGACCTCATTTAAAGTATTGTGTCCAGATCTGGAATCCTCACCATGAGAAGCATATGAAGCTGTTGGAATGGTTCCAGAGGAGGCTACAAAGATGGTCAGAGGGCTGGACCACATTTCCTGTGAGGACAGGCTGAGAGAGTTGGGCTTGTTCAGCCTGGAGAAGAGAAGGCTCTGAGGAGATCTTATAGCAACCTTCCAGAACCTGAAAGGAGCCTACAAGAAAGCTGGAGAGAGACTATTCATAAAGGCTCATGCTGATAGGATGAGGGGGAATGGGTATTAAACTGGAGAAGGGCAGATTTAGACTAGACATTAGGAAGAATTTCTTCACCATGAGAGTGGTGAGACTCTGGAACAGTTTACCAAGAGAAGTTGTGGCTGCCCCATCCTTAGAGGTTTTTAAAGCCAGGCTGGATGGGGCCTTGGGTAACCTGATCTAGTGGGATATCCCTGCCCATGGCAGGGGAGTTGGAACTAGATGATCCTTAAGGTCCCTTCTAACTCTAACTATTCTATGATTCTCTGAAAAACAGAGAGAGAAAAATGGATTCTGTTCCTGCTTACATTTAACAGCAGTGGTCCCCATTAACTGATGGAACTTGTGTCCCTAACAATTCAGATATCAGAGCAGACTGGTACACCTTTGTATCCCATTGATTTCAGCTCCTTGTGAATTTCATCTTAAAGTCTGATGGGATTGTCTGTCTCTGGGCAAGCATTATAATAAAACTGACAGCATAAATTCCAGGATAACCTCTAATAACTATTGTCTTTAAAAAAATACAAAACCTGAAGGGGTTTGGAAGATATATGGAAAAGGTCTGAAGAGAAATTTATCATATACTGCTGGTAAACATATCGTTCACCATACATTCAGGCTTCTACTGTTAATGTATAAAATCTAAGATTAACATAACAATCAAATTTAGATTTCTGCATTTTGGTAAGGAAAAAAAGTATCTCACTTTCTTCCTTAAACTTTATGGATCAGCTTTGGCATTTCTAATATATTAAATCTGCATGATATGGCAAGTAAATCAGGGACATAAAAGATTATAGCCCATACCAGAAAATAACAAAAGACATTCCATGTGGAGGGGCAACACGTAGTAAGGTTGCAGCTTCATACAATAATGGAATCATAGAATGGTTTGGGTTGGAATGGTCCTCAAATCCCATCCAACCTGGGCAGGGACACTTTCCACTGCATGAGGTTGCTCAAAGCCTTGTCCAACCTGGCCTTGAACACTTCCAGGAAGGGGGCAGCCACAATTCTCTGGACAACCCAGGCCAAAGCCTTACAACCATCACAGTGAAGAATTTCTTCCTAAAATCTCATCTAAATCTCCCCTCTTTCAGCTTAAAACTATTCCCCTTTGTCCTATCCCTGCACTCCCTAGCAAGCAGCCCCTCCCCAGCTTTCCAAGGTTTCCCCAGCTCTTCCAGATTTTTAATGTCCATAAAAATTTTATTTCCAGCCAGATTGAGAAAAATGCTAAAATTAAACTATATATGAAATGGCTGACAACTCCTGATGAGTTTTTCCAGAGCTTTAACCATTAATCTTTTGGCAGTGCAGACTCAAACTCTGCAGGTGTTGAGCAGGCTGCCACCCTGGAGATCAAGCTAAAGGGTTAATAACCTGCCAGGCTGAACCAGGCTAAGGGTGATGCAGACCAACTATCCCATGTTCAGCAAATGCCCTAGGAGAGAGAGCTCCTATAGCAGGCATGTTGAAAAATAAATAGTTTCATGTTGTAAGCTCCAAACAAAATGCACTTGACAGGATACGGGGCTGGCAGACACTTACAAGAAAGTTTTATTGTTTATAGTAATTCCATATTGTTGATTAAGGAGAGTGTTACCATTTATTTAATTTATTTAAATAATGTCTAAACAGGTACAGTGAGTACATATTTTCTATTGGCCATTCTACATTAATCTATTGTTTTCTTCCCCTACCTCCTCCCCTAGCCTCAAAAAAATGAAAAAGAAAACTCCCATGCTGACAGTTTAAATAGTTTGGAAAAAGCAGGCATTTTCCAAGCTCCTGGTGACAGATTTTACTCCCCAAGCTGGGGAAAAATGCAATATGACTTCACTGTTATTTCAGAACACCATAATAACTAAGAATAAAATCTACTCCTGCTGTTTTATGTTTATCTGAGAGAAAATTGTTGCCATTTAGTCTTGCTTATTCTTAAAAAGTTAAAAGGTATGTGAGGCTTGTTTCAAAAAGCTGACTTCAGAAGACCAAATTTGAAAGCTGGATTTTCATATGCCGTTTCTTTTAAGATGTGGAATTCAACAGCAAAATCTAGCCTTAAAACAAAGCCTAAATGCATTTATCATGGTCCTATACTGACAAAAGATCCAACATACATTAATTAACCCTGCCTCCCTAAGGAAGTTTATGATTCTATGACACAGTTCAGTTTGAGGCAAAAAATAATGGGAAACATCAGTCTAAAAGTTTGTCTATTTGTTCGAATCCCATACTCATAAGTAAACCTTGTAAGCCTTGACATGTGGTGATCTCCATCAAGGCAGTGTTTGACCACATCGCTAAAGGCTTTTCTGGCATAGAATTTGGAAAAGAAAACCTCTGTCACTGGGAAAAATATGTGGAAAATATGGGAAGATGCAGGAGGATGTAAGGTCCTGTCCTTGCACAGAAAATAAGTTATGTTTTGACATTGATAAAAGGGATGTGGAGGAAGGACTGGCTGCTTGGCTGAAGCATCAGCCTGATATGCAGCTACTGACTGGTGTGGAGACAAGAGTTTTGCATGACACAGCATCGCTATCTGCTTAGGAATGCAACTGAAGGTTTCTCAGAGCACAAACAAAAAGCCTCAAATAAGCCCCAAAAGGCTTGTGAACAAGCACTCTGACTTTTCAACTCTCTCCTGCCTACAGCATAGTGGAAGCCAGCATGGCAGTATGAATTTAAAATATAGAAAACTGTTTTTTAGTCTTGTCGAGGTTTTATATATATTATTTATATCAATTAGGTGTAGGCAATTGATGCAAAGAAACAAGAGAGCAATTGTGCCATTGGAGCTCACTAGGAAGTGGCAAGGTAATGACTGTCTCAACCAATTCACATTCTTCAGCAACCTCACAAAACGCTCAAAATCAGTATTTTTTCCCAGGCTTCAAGAACAGCATCAACAAAAAAAAAAAGTGATAGGCGCATATTTTTATGGATTTTCTGCATTTCTCCACCTCCTTCCTGAAGAAAAGTGTAAACTCAGCCACAAAACTGTACTCTTAGACTCAAAAAGTTGCCTGTGCAAACTACCAGCTTGTGCCAGTGCCTGATAACACTTTTGGTGAAGAAATTTTTCCTAATGTCCAATCTGAACCTGCCCTAGTGCAGCCTTGAGGCCATTCTCTCATCCTATCACCCATCACATGAGTGAAGAGACCAACACCCACCTCTCTACAACCTCATTTCAGGCAGTTCTAGACAGTTCAGCCTCCTCTTCACTTGGCTAAACAATCCAATTCCCTCAGCTGTTCTTTATAAGACTTGTTCTCCAGGCTCTTCACCAGCTGCATTGCGTTTCTCTGGATGCACTCCAGGACCTCAATGTCTTTCTTGTAGTGAGGGGCTCAAAACTGAACACAGGTTTCTAGGTGAGGACTCACCACTGCTGAGTACAGGCATACGATCTCTTCCCTGCTCCTGCTGGCCACCTTGTTTCTGATACAAGCCAAGATGCCATTGGCCTTCTTGGCCACCTGCGCCACTGCTAGTTTATGTTCAGCCGCTGTCAACAAAGACCCCCAATCCTCTGCCAGGAAGATTTCCAGCTACTCTTCCCCAAGCCTGTAGTTCTGTCTCCAATTATTTATATTTATATTTATATTTATATTTATATTTATATTTATATTTATATTTAATTTATATTTATATTTATATTTATATTTATATTTATATTTATATTTATATTTATATTTATATTTATATTTATATTTATATTTATATTTATATTTATATATAAACTGAACTATATATTTACATTTGGCCCAGAGAGAGTACATTCTTCAGTTAACCGATTTCAGCTCCATCTCTAAGGGTGATACTGACAAATGTGAAGACTCAGATCCTTCCTTCAGCAGGATGGTAAACATAGAAGCTGACAGCCAAAACCACAATATATGCCATCACCAATATACCCCCAGAGTCAAAGAAAGAGGAAAGGGTCAGCAGGAGGAGGTCAGGTTCAGACATGATGAGCTCTCATTAAGCAGAGGCCAAATTTGTTCACATTCAGCCTTCTCTGCTGAAAGAGAGACAAAGGCACACTAAAAGTGCAAGGGTTCATGCCACAGCTGAGGGCACCGCCACCAGCTCTTAACAGAACTTTGGAACACAGCTAATGGCTTGGCAAGGAATATTAGCATACTTAAGGCACTCTTGCATGACATTATGACTGCATTACCACAGAGCAGACACTTCCAGATGCCAAGAGATATCCGAGCAGCACTGAATGCTACTGATTGTCTACAGATCACTGAGCAACCTGGAAAATCCTTCCAGATTGCACATGAAATGGTTTGGAAATCAATACAGCAAAGAGGTTGCGTTAAACACATCTTCAAGAGTTCACACTAAGGGAGGGTAGGTTTAGACTGGGTAAGGAAGAAATTTTTAACAGTGAGGGTAGTGAAACACTGGCACAGGTTCTCCACTGGAAGCCTCATCCCTGGAAATGCTCATGGTCAGGTAGGAGGGGTCTCTGAGCAATGTGACCAAGTAAAATTTGTCCCTGTTCATTCAGAGAGGTTGAATTGGATGACCAGTTAAGATCCCTTCCAAACCAAAGCATTCTATGATATGGGAAATCCCAATCACAATTGCAGGCTGGGTGGACAATGGATTGAGAGCAGCCCTGAAGATAAGGACTTGGGGTAATGGTGGATGAGAATCTCAACAGGCACAGGCAATGTAAGCTTACAGCCCAGAAACCCAAACGCATCTAGGGCTGCATCCACAGCAGTGGGACCAGCAGGGCAAGGGAGGGAATTACCCCTCTCTACTCCAATCCGGCAAGATCTTACATGGAGCCCTTTGTTCATTTCTGGAGTCCTCTGACATGGATCTGTTAGAGCAACTCCAGAAGAGGCCGTAAAGGTGATCAGAGGTCTGGAACACCTCCCATATGAGGACAGGCTGAGAGAGTTGTTCCACCTGGAGAAGAGAAGGTTCTACAGAGACCTTAAAGCAATCTTCCAGTACTGAAGGGGGACTACAGAAAAGCTAGGGACTGGCTGTTTATCAGGGAATGCAGGTAAAGGACAAGTGGGAATGATTTTAAACTCAAAGTAGGAAAATTTAGATTAGACATTAGGAAGAAATTCTTCACGATGAGGGTGGTGAGGTATTGGGACACTTTGCCTGTTCAAGGTCAGGTTGGAGGAGGCTATGAGGAGCCTGAACCAGTGTGAGGTGTCTCTGCCCTTGGAGGGGTTGGAACTAGATGGGCTTTAAGGTCCCTTACAGCCCAAACCATTCTATGATTCTATGAACTACATAATGCAAATCCTGTGCTACTTCTACTGGTGTGGGGCTTGAACCCTCTGGCTGAGCACTTCCAATGCAAATTTCTTCCTCTGATTCTGTTCAACATCTCAGGCTGTCTGCAGGCTCTGAATTTTCCCAGTTCTTTTCAGCAGAGGACTCACCTATTATAAATTGGTTTTGCCACCTAAGCCAGTTCCTAGGAATGGTGCTGCCTCGTTGGTCTTCTTTCATAATGCTTCCAGATAGTCTGTAATACATTTCTCAGATACTTTTTCCACCCTTCCCCATGAACTCCAATAGAAATTTTGCTCACATAGCCTAGGGAGAGGAAAGCTGTCTACTCTTCTTGCTCTCCCATGGTACACAAAACAGCTGCAGCCTTTCAGCAGCAGAAATATTCAATGCCCTGGGACATTTGATCCCAAAAATCATCACAACTTGTGTAGTGTCTGCTTGTGGTATAAAATGAAACTGCTTCAGACAAGTTGAGATTGTCTCTGATAACTGACAAGCATACAAAGCTCAGCTAGAGTCTCAACATATATAGGGTTGTTCAGTATGGAGAAAAGGTGACTCAGTGGAGACGTTATCATTCTTTACAACTACTTAAACAGAGGTTGCAGTGAGGTAGGGGCTGGTCTCTTCTCCCTGGTAGCCAGTGACAGAAGAAGGGGAAATGGCCTCAGAATGGACCAGGGGAGATTTATTTTGGGTACTAGGAGGAATTCCTTTACTGAAAGGTTTGTCAAACATTGGAAGAGGCTGCCCAGGGAGATGGTTGAGTCTCCATCCCTCGAGGTGTTTAAAATGCAAGCGGATGTCGTATCTAGGGACATGGTCTGGTGACGGACTTAGTAGGGTTGGGTAGATAGTTGGACTTAATGATGTTCCAGCTGTAACCATTCTGTGCTATTCAGTTATAATCTATTAAATGTAGAGGTTTAGTTGTTACGTAGCAGATTTTTATTCTGGAATATGCAATTTTCCTGGTATATGACAAGGATGGTTGAAGTGCTCAGTGGCCTAACAGCCACTGTGGGCAGAGGTCCACTCAGCTGGAAGCTGTTCGTTAACTGACCTTTCTATCTACGTGTGTGTGTTATATGTTATAACCCACTGCAAACACATTTTAATCTAAGGATTACTTATGAAACACTTTGACTTGTTATTTGCGGGAGTGTAACTGTTAAATAAAACATTAATTACTTTTAAATTCATAAGCACTCTGATGTTAGCATGTTATTTGAGGGTTTTTTGCATGTAATAAATCTTCCAGTTTGAGATAATAATAATGTATAATAGCCTGAATACAGAGAAAAAACGAATGTGTTCTGTACATCTAGTAGCAAAATTAAGGACTTTTCCAGCCATTTAAAAACTAATTAATCAAATTTGCTATCATTTGGCCAGCTCTAGTATGAAATTTATCTGTAATTCTAGGCTAACCACATTCAAGTTAGACTTTGCTCCTATCTAAGTCATTAGTAAAACTGTTCTGCTGTCTCAGTTCAGGCCCTGAAATCTTGCACATTTCTTTACTCAGTCAGCTGTTAACTCCCTATGACAGTAAGTGTTGTCCTGCTGCCTCAGGATTTACTTCTGCATATACATACATTAAATTTGCATCTGCAGTTAACCTTGCAAATTCACTGTTCAATACAACAATGAGACATGGAAATAAAAAAGAAAGATAAAGAGATACACTGACTCACAGCTTATTTAATTTTTTAAATTTTTTCTTATCAATGGCCTTATGCTTGACTGAGTTATTATTTCCCATTGGGCAGTGAGCTGATTTACTGCAATCACAAAAACAATCCTTGGAAGATTTCTTAATAACTACTATTCTTTAAAAGAAAAAAAAATTCAAAAACCCCTGCACAATGAGATTTCAGCTAAACTACAGATGTTATTCCTACTGCCTGTGTTATTTTTATTAAGTTAATATAAAGTTTTCATTCAAAACCACACATGCAAAACATAGCATGGGATGAATGAGTGAGCAGTGGGTGACCAAAAGATTTGCCAAAGATGAGAATCAATGTCATAATTCAATTATTCTAAAACCAAAAGATGTATGTACATTCATACTATTACAAATGGAGCCATCAGTGTTCCCACACAGATACCAGACCCTAAGAAGAATTTTCTTATGGTTAAACCCCACAATAGGCACCGTGCTACAGCCTTACCTTCCATCACTAAGAAGAATAGTATCACTGTGTACGTATTAGTATCCATGCAAAGTGTGGGCAATGTAGGGGAAAAGCCAAATGAAGAATCCTCAAATAAACAACTTTACATAGCTGAAATTTTCCCAGCAAAAGCAAAAGCAATAATCAAACAAATCAAAGCCAAGAGAAGGCAGAACTCTTCCACTAAACTTCTTTTGGATCAAACCCACTACATGGCTAAAGGTAAACAATTTTCTACATGATACTCATAGTTGGAAGTTAAATTGGAAGAGGCAACACTTAACATTAGCTGTATTTTCAGCTTTCCTAAAATGTCTTTTTTAATTCATTCTTTAAGCCTGGCTGGCTTCTCCAGATACTTTCCTTCACTTCAGAAACCAGAGATATCTCAAGGCCCAGAAGAGCAGCCACATTTCCATTTCTAGCTCTAGGAAAATTAGATTTAATTTCTCATGCAGCACTTTCAGCAATGGGGCAATGTCTTTTCCCACCATGTGCAACAGATGAAGACATCAAAATTACAAATCAATTGGTACTTTTTTCTAAAGGAAAAATAAGTAAGCCTTGTACCAAAAGAAAACAACAAGTTTGTTCATTTACAATGGGGCCTTTTTTCTTTTTTTTTTTTTTTTAATATCTTGGACTTTTTTCTGACCAACCTGATGCTGGAAAAAAATGAGGAAATTGAGTCCCTTCAGAAGGAAAATCAAAAAAATCTGAATTAGTGTGGTCTATGACCAGTGAGAGCGAAAGCTGGGTACCTATGAAAGTTTCATCTTTTCTGTGAATATTGTGCTCCAGACTCACATTTTACTGTTTTCTAGCCTGCAAAAACTCTTCTTCAGGCTATAGATCTCCAACAGCTGCCTTCTTACATAAGTACACTGACACGTCCTATTTATAACAGATTCCCAAAGCAGAATGGTGTTAAATTCCAAACACAATAGCATCAAGAAAATGCCCTGGGATGGAGCTGCACACAGCATCTTCAGCCTCTCAGAGATAGCCTTCTTTCTTTCTCCAGAGGCAGGGAGAGATCTCTATCTTGCTCTGAAACTTTAAATTTCAATGAAAGCATTTAAAACCATTAGCTAATGTCAATAAGCATGGGATAGAGTCAAATATTTTTGGTGTACATACAGATGCACATTTTTATTTTTATTTTTATTAAGCTGCTTTAACACCCAGGAGTCCCAAAGCTTCACTCCGCGCTTCTCTGAGGGGTCTGGGTGAGAACCAGTGTGAAGTTATGAAGCATACGATGGCCAGACTGGTGGTTCGTTTCACCTTCGCAGCTTTTGCTGCTCAGAACAGATTTTAACTGAGGGATTTCCACAGACATCCTCATGCGAAAACACAGCTAAAATAGTATTTTCACACAAATGGACTCGCCCCTGCTCTTTCAGGTACCTGGGGTGTGGGTGCAGGGAGGAGGCTGGGACAGGTCACAATGAAGACCAATGCCTGTATACTTCTTGGAGGACTGGGAAAGCTTCCTTTTGAACGCCCACACTTCAGAGGTGTTCATCTTGTGTTTGCACAAGCCCCATTTTTGAAACTCCTTAGGCAGAGTGTCCTTTTACTTTCTCCTCTGTGTGTGTGTGCTTGAGAGATCCCTTGCGTGGTGTGAGTTTTTTCAGTGTCCAGCCTTCTGCAGTTCAAAACGTGATGATGAACCAGTAACAGAAACATTCCCTCTATTTTCACTGGGTCACCTGATGGCATTTCTAGTCCCAGTGTGAAAACCAGGTGGAAACTGCACTTGTAGACACCTTCTCTGAAATTAAAGTTAGGTAAGGTCTAAATAAGGAATTACAGATAGGTGTTTTTTCTGGATGTCAGGGAGTCTTGACAAGATTAGTAAGAGCTGACGGAATTGGTTGGATTGACAATGTGAAATCAAAACCTCGTCTCCCCCCTCCTTATGTGCTTTTATAAAAGGGACTGAATATATTAGACAAAGAAATTATTACCAGAGAAGCAGAACATGTCATGCTGCAACTAGTAGGAAAATGAACAGTGACTCAGGAAACAACAGTGTTAGATATAAGCTTGTCTTGACCCAGGGAGATATCAGGAAACAGCAAAGAACATAAATATCCACTAAACTCTATAAATATTAATAAAACTGGTTTTAAGTAGTAACAATTCAGCTAATCACTTTCCTCTAAGAATGTTCCTTCCTAGAAGGTCAATTTTTTTTCTTCCTTTAGTGTGGATTTAATCTTTAATTTTTTAATATATAAATACTGCATATCATGTTGATAATTATATCAGTCAGGAAGCACTCAATAAACAATGCTGTGAAACAAAATTTTCCAGAAATATTGTTGTTATTCTCCAGTGTAGTTTTCGTTTTCTTTGGTTTTGGTTTTTTTTTTTTTTCCCTTGAAATGTCTAAACAGTGTAAGTATTCCTGGGAAGTATTTATACTTTTCTTTTACGTGCTTCCTCCTTTGAATGCTTCACTCTCCACTTGGAGATTCCTGGGGCTAGAATGCCAGTCTTCATGCAGCACCAGCCATGGTGTTTACACAAACACAGCCAGCCATATCTCAGTCACCACGTCAGCTTTTCTGCTACAGTTGATAAATGTCAATGGTCGTTCACACATGCCCGAGGCTTAGACTACAATGTTCATTTATCCTATGGCTTTGCTTAGTAACAGGGTCTTGCTCAAGGATGACTTTTCAAGGGTGAGAGACACTTCACCTGCTTGCCTGCCCTGGATAATCAGATTCCTTACCATTAAAGGTTTAGCTTGTATGCTGATTAAGGTGTTTAGCATCATTAGACCATCATTCCCATATACTCAGAACTGATGAGGCCTCACTTCAAATGCTGTGTTCAGTTTTGGGTCCCTCAGTACAAGAAAGACCTTGAGGGGCTGGAGCTTGTCCAGAGAAGGGGAGCAGAGCTGGGGAAGGGGCTGGAGCATGGAGTTTATGGGGAGCGGCTGAAAGGCCTGGAGCTGTTTAATCTGAAGAAAAGAAGGTTGAAGGGAGATCTCATAGCTCTCTAAAATGCCTGAAAGGAGGTTGTAGTAAGATAGGTGCTGGTCTCTTCTCTGAAGTAACAAGAAACTAGGTGAGAGCAAAAGGCCTCAAGTTGCATCAAGTGAGGTTTTAACCAGATATTAGGAAATACCACTCCATGGAAAGTGTTCTCAGGCTGCCCTGGGAAGTGGTTGAGTCACCATCCCTGAAGATATTTAAAGCCAGGTCTATGTGGTAGATAGGGACATCTTTCAGTGGTGGGCTTGGCAGTGTTTGGTTTATGGTTACATTCAATGATCTTGAAGGTTTATTCCAACCTAAATGATTCAATGATTTCATGATTTGGAATTCTTTATTTTTTTTGCCATGACTCAAGGTCCTGAGCTATCCCAGGGACCATTTTTGGGCCCCTACAAATAAATAGCACTTAAGCCATTTTAGGAGAGAGGAGGAAGCCCAAAGTGTTTAGCCAGTGTTTTGAGGGTCACATAAAAATCCCTTCTAAATCCTAGTCGTGTCTAAATCCTTTCTAACCCAACCAAGGCTGTTATTCCAGAGAATGTGCCCTGCCCTGTTGTAAATATCCACAGCACAGATGCAGCATTGGGAGTCCAGAGCTGGTAATTTGCCTCTACTGACTCAATAAAATCAGGGAAAAGCAATGAAGAAGCACTACCAGAAAGCAGCTAGTTTAGAGCAAAAAAAAAAAAACAAGGGGAAAAGCCCTGACTCACACCTGCAGTGGCTTTGGAAATACAAGCTTGGGAATATTGATGAAAATATCAGTAATTAGTGGTTAAAAATAAAAGTCTTCTGGCTAGCCGTAACTTACGACACATCTAGCTTTGGTGGAATGGTTGCAACTGATTAGTTACTTTCTAGCTTGTGCCTACCAATTTATGTTCAAACGTTAACAGAAACAGTTCTTTAACATAGTCTTTTACAGCCCTGCTGGATTGCTCCACTCAGTATATTTTACTGAAATTGAGTGCATTTCAATACTTTTAAGTTTATGAATGATTTACTAATTAATAGGCCTAACCAGTCTCTGAATTACACTTTACAAATTGTTTAAATTACTTTACCAGCCTCTGGCTTCCTGCTGTTTGTTTTCCACACTGTGGTAGGAAAGAGGTCAAGGTACCCCGCACAATTATGATTTATTGATTTTTACTGTGGAAGGGTAACAGTCTTCTTGGCAAGACTTTACTTTTCTAGTGGCTTAAAAAGGCTATTAGGCAATGACTAATATTATTATAACTCTAATTTAACATGATTAAATGGTTGTATTTAATTTGGCAGTGGCTGGTACAGTTTGAGAAACAAGGAACCACTTAGTTACTGGAGTGATGGGTGCCTTGAAACCCCTGATTGTAGGAGGTAGGAAGTTTCATTACTTTTGCTTCAATGTGGACTTAGCAGATGTTGGATAGTTACTTTTAATTTGAAAATTCATCATATGACATTATTATTCTAACTACAGAAAAAAAAGAAAATAAAAAGAAGTCCAAATAAATTTGATTCACTTTTTTCAAACTAACATGGACTTAAACCATTAATCATACATCTTCTAGCATTTGTGACATGCTTATGCTCATGGTATGCTCAGCACAAATCTATCCTGAACACCACTGAGATTGCAAATAAGTGTTGAAGGCAGCCATATTCCGGGAAATACTGCTAAGTCCCATTTATAAAGCTGTTTGTTGCTTTTAGTGGCTTTCCTCAGCCACAGCAAGCTGGTCATCTTCATCTTCAGCAGTCACCTGCTCTCAATAAAAGCCTTTTTGAGGAGCACTGGTGCAGAGAAGAGTTGGAGAGGAGAGCAGTAACCTACTGAGATCCTAGAGGAGTTATGCTCTTGTGCAACAGATTGGCATAAAGGACTGTCAAGGTGCCTTGCACCCAAACATCATCACTCCCCTGTGGCACCATGAGCCTCCTCTGCACAGTGAGTACTGTTTCAATGTGAAAAATCTTCAGCCAAATGGAAACTGCAACCAAGTGTCATGTGACATGCCTGTATATGCAGCTAATTCTGACTAAATCCTGTTAGATACATATGGAAAGTGCAAGCCAAGTTCTTTTGGGTTGTTTGTTTTGCAAATTAATGATTGAATATTCAGGCTGCTTTCCATGGGAAAAAGCATTCACTTTCAGTCAAATGCATGTGCATAGATAACCTCTCCCTTCCTATTCAGTTACAAAGTCCAAACAAATATTATTATATTACCTCCAAGCAAAAATGAAACCTTGATCTTTAGATGATGTTAAAGACCTTGTGTTTGTACAGAATGAAATGCAGCAGAGTTCAGTGCTTACTCCACTAATAATGTAGTTATGTATGACAGAGAAAAAAAGAAGAGCGACATAACTACAAACAACAAAAAAAGGAACTTGGCATGTTATCTATAATATTTCCTTTTCTCTTCCCTGAACATTAAGAAGTATGTTTGTTTTTAATCAAGGTAAGACATTCCAGAGGACTCTTGTCATATATAAAGACAGTGCACTGTCTTATCAAATGAGGACAATTACAGTCATATCAAAAGGAAGAAACATTTAATCAGACATCAATAATATATGTATATTTGATTTCCAGCTTCTTGACATGTAGGAAGGACCTTCTCATTTGCATTACTTACAAAAGCAGCATCACAGAAAACTACTGGTTTGTATCATTAATAATTTTCACCACTTTTATACAAACTGACAGCACTGATACTCTTGACTGAACAAGGTAAACACGTCCATTTTCTGGAATTTAGGAAGAATAATATCACTGGAAGAAGGTGAAGTCTGAATTTACTGAGCTAGATGGCTCAAACCAGTTTTATCCTTTCTACAGCAGGTAAGTACAGCAGTTAAGGAGCAAGCTCTAACTTACCATCTACCAGCACAGCCCCTTGCAACACACACGATGCCTATTTTGGACTTACACTGTACATTTAACAGTTGTCCAGCATGTATCATAGAGCCTATGTACCCTCTCAGTATCCCCTCAACTCTGCAAACAGCAGGTGAGCACTGAAAATAAAGTACTGATACATGCGACAACCCTAGCAGGCTGTCCTGCAGAAAACCAAAGGAAGGGAGAAAAGTTAAGCAGAAAACTGTGATCATAGACTTACTGCCCTAAAGCTGACAGGCAGAAGAACAAATAGAAGTGTGGCTCTCTCCAGCCCTTACAGCGTGTATGGAAACCTGATCAATTCAGAAACTAAAACAAGCCTGAAACAACCTCTCAGGATCAAATAGAGCTATTTTTATGGCCTCAGAGAAAAACTGGCCAAACAGCCAGGGATGACCCTTGTGTCTTTAGACTTTAAAGAACCTTTATTGATTATATAATCTGATTGAGCAAATATACGGTAGCTTTACACCCACATACACTCAAGGTCCTGCTTACAAGCAGGCTGAGTCAGATTTTGCTGATCCCAGGCTGTGGGCTGGGCTGCCACAGGCTCAGGTGGCCTGCATCCTGCAATTCAGTGAGGGGTACCGGTACCTAAAGCGGAAACCTCGAATCCCGTGTTCAGTTCTGGGCCCCTCACCACAAGAGGGATGTTGTGGCTCTGGAGCGAGTCCAGAGAAGAGCAACAAAGCTGGTGAGGGGCTGGAGAACAGGCCTTATGAGGAGCGGCTGAGAGAGCTGGGGGTGTTTAGCCTGGAGAAGAGGAGGCTGAGGGGAGACCTCATTGCTCTCTACAACTACCTGAAAGGAGGTTGTGGAGAGGAGGGAGCTGGCCTCTTCCCCCAAGTGACAGGGGACAGGACAAGAAGGAATGGCCTCAAGCTCTGCGAGAGGAGATTCAGGCTCAACATAAGGAAAAAATTCTTCACTGAAAGGGTCATTAGGAGATGGAACGGTCTGCCCAGGGAGGTGGTTGACTCACCTTCCCTGGAGGTGTTTAAGGTGCAGGTGGATAAGATACTGAGGGGCATGGTTTAGAGATTGGTGGGAATGGTTGGACTCAATGATCCAGTGGGTCTCTTCCAACCAGGTGATTCTATGATTCTATGACCTGGAAAGGTCCTAGGGCAGCAGCAATCTAGCCTGCTCTTTCTCTCTTGCCTTTTGGGCCTCAACAGCCCAGACCTGGAATTTCTCATGCCCTCTTCCTTTCTCACATTGTGCCAGGCAAGTTTCCAAAGCTCTTTCCTAACATGCTGCTCATATGCATGCCCTAGGGTTCCAGATAAGGAACCGCTTTTCTTCTAGAACATAGGGGCAACTTGCATGATACATAAAACTGCACAAGCTAAGGCCATGTCAAGGGGATTGTTCAAGTGTGACTAGGTTTTCTTCAAGATCTCCACCCTCAAGACACCAGAAACTTGGGTGTCACTATGTCTTATCTCTGTTTCATATAGATATGTAACGTGAATGCCAACAATAGTCCTCTAGAAGATCATCAACCCTACAGCATGGTCCTAGAGCTAAGATAAACATTCCCAAGGACAGGGAGAGGTGGAAGATTCAAGTCCTCATCTGGGCATCACCCTAGGCTGTCACTGTGGCTGCAGGGGAAGGGACAATTGAGACCCTGGGTAAATGAGATGACAGAAGCAAAAATCTCTTTCATCTTTTCTGTATGCAAATACCTCCCAGAGGGACACTCCTACTGCTTGCAAATCTACAGTATGTCTAGAGTAGATGGCAGTGGATGACCATGTCTGATACTGGATGGCAAACTTCATGCTAATAAGTCCTTGCCAGAAATAAGAGTGATAGTTGCAGCTATACTCTGGTTTCTGTAGTGGAAAGCCAAGGGCAGGTGAGCATTAAGTATGTTGATACTAGGACATTCCATAGAAGCAGGTGGGCAGCCAAGAGCATATAGCTCATGTATTACAACTCAAGGCTTGTGTGTGAGTTGGGTCTTCCACCTGCACCTGTGTTACTGGTGCAGGTAGCACCTTGGCCCATCAGCTCCCTCTGAGCTGAGATTTCTTCTGCTCTTCTTTGCAGGGAGGACAACTACCAGGTATCAATTTGAGGCAGGATCGCAGACAGATGGCTCAGGCTCACATGTCAATATAAAAGGTCAGCCGCAATCAGGTAAAGGCTTTCTAAAGCTGACGTGTCAGTCATTGCATTCTGTTGTCTTTGCTGTAATTGAGTAATTCCGTATTCCAGGTTTTTATGGGAAAGCCAGAAATTTGATTTCTCTACCTGCAAACCAAAAGTAGCATATAGGTTCACAAGTCAGTTCAGATCAGATTTTCATGCCTGTAATTACAACATATAAATTCTAGCCAATGAAATCTGCTGTTAAGAAATATTGTCTAAGAGCCACTGGATGAGTATCTGACCTTGAGAAGCAGTAGAGCGGTCACTGCTGACTGTACCCTGCCAGTACAAATGAAAACAGTTGCTCCAGGCCAAACCCTGCAGTTGCTAATAATCAAGCTAAGACAATGACATCTACTGTTGCTGATTTGTTTTCCATGTTTTCAGTTTTGGCAGAGAATGGATCTTACCAGAAAGACATTCATCGTCTTCATCTTCACACTTAATGGGATTAAACATTCCCCATCCTTTCCTGCTCTCTGTATTCCTGTCTTCTTTCAACAGAAATGTAGACATGCAAGCACCTCACTTTCAAACCTCCCCTCCCTAAACAAAGAATTATTAATTGTTTAAAGTCTTACTTATTCAAGGCTAATTCATAAAATAGCGAGCTATTCACAATACAGAGGCTCTCTCGCCAGTACAAGGAATTAAGCATGTCTTTATTTCCTTCTCCCTCAGGAAAACTAGGAATACTAGACTTCATTTTGAGCAAAACATATATTGCCACCACTAGTATAAAACTCATAAAAGTTGGGAAAAGTGCTTTAATTAGTTTCAACATAACAATTTTCCTTCTAGAGTAGATATCAAATTAAAACTAGTAACAAGTCTCTCAATTAGTCAAAAGTATTGAATTCTGAACACTTGTGGTCTGCAGGCACTAACTTTGTGTCTTATGATCTAGATGTTTACTTAGTTCATGTGATATGTAAAACACTGCCTCTTGTTGGCTAGCACTTCTGCAAAACACCCCAGTAATTCTTTTAGTATTTCTGAGACCATTTGAATATAATCAGAGAAGACATTAATAGAAATGCATGCTCTTTTTCTTTGCTAATTCACACAATTTCAGAAAGCTATGACTTCTTCTAATCATGTTAGCCTCAGCTTTATAAGGAGCAGAAAAATCCCAGCTTCTGTTTCTTTTGCAATAAAGGATTGTTTTTATGAACATTTGAGGCTCCTTTTCTGGGTTAGGAAAGCAAGATGACATTGTTTTTCCATTTACTTTCTCCTCTAGAGCATGCTGCTTTCAAAAACAAGGTCTATGTCCCTGGGGTCAGATGGCATAACTGTGTACACTGGCTCTGAGGATTTAGCTGTCCATCTCCTGAAGCTACACGGGACTCTTTTCCATGCTCAGAGGATTATCTTTAATATTAATCTCCCAATGTTTGTAACAAGCCATTCCATCTGCAAGTCAGAAGGCTTGCTCAAAACTGCCTGGCATTTGCTCTGCTTGCTTTTGCTTGGCACTCCACAGAAGAACATGGGTTTTTAAGGTGGGCAGGCTGTTTCCTTACTGGAAACAGAGCAGTGGTTCACATCGTTGCTGTAGGTCAGGCCTTAGCCTAGTCCTTAGTTCACTAAAGGCCAGGATTAGAGGTCTTCTAATGTGCAACAGAAGCTTTCTGCCAGCACTGAATATAAGGGATTGAGAGTAGCCTAGTGGTGAAGGACTTGAGGGTGCTGGTTGATGAGAAGCTTGCCATGAGCCAGAAATGATCAGAGTGTTGGAGGACCTCTGCTACAAAGACAAGCTGAGAGAGTTGGGGATATTCAGCTTGGGGAAAAGAAGGCTCTGAGGACATCTTAGAGCAGCTTCCAGTACCTGAAGAGGCCCACAAGATAGCTGGGGAGGGACTTTTTACAAGAGCATGGGCTAATAGGATAAGATGGAATGGCTTTAAATTGCAAAGGGGAAGATTTGGATTAGGCATTAGGAATAAATTCTTCACAATGAAGGTGATGAGGCACTGGCCCAGGTAACATTTTTCTTATTGAATCTGGCTTGCAGGATGGAAGAACATAAAAGCTGCAGGTATGTAGCCCCTGAAGGAGAAAGACTCTGCTTTTAGGTGCTCTGAATATGTGTATAGTGCTCATCAATAGGCAGACGATGTTTCCAACCCAAAATATCCTGTGACTCTATGATTCCAATAGCTGCATGTAGGATTCACTCAGGTGGAGACACATTAACCAGAGAACAATGTACTCAGCCATCCAAATAGACAAAGTAGTCTCAATTCTAAGATGATCTCAACTATTTTTTGCTAGAGTAGGACATGACTTCTTAGGGCTTTATGCAGTAGAATGTACAAAACTTGGTAATTGCAGAACAACAAAAGAATTAGGAAGGAAACTTGTTCCTTCTCACAAGACAGAAAACCAGAAGATTCATATTTGGCACTATATCCTTACAAAGGCCTGGCTGAGGAAGTGAGAGCACAAACCCATTTGCTATTGAGGCAAAAGCTATTAGAAGGAATAAGTGAATAAAGAGTTTCTTTGGGAAGGAACATGGGCCCACAGCAGTGACTGAGGTGCTGGACAAGCAGGAGATGAGGTAACAGAAGCAGAAGAAAGTTGGTCAGTGGTGTATTTTTAGATTTCTACTGCAAAGAACATTGCAAACAATATCGAAGGCATGGAGAATAGGCGCAAAAAAGCCTCATTTGGGGGCTGAAGAGAACAAGCTCCATTTGAGTAAATATTGAGAGAGTGCCTGTTTTTCACAGCAGAGGTGGCAAGGCTGACCGTGTTACCATCCTGTAGGAAGGATGACATGAACACACCTGGGGAGGAACAGTTCGCTATCTCCCTTTATCAGTACTCAACAAGGATTTCAAGTGAGGTCACTGTTTGTTTGTCCATTCTTTTCCTCCTGCCCTGCCACAATCTCCAGGACAAGTTGTTCTCCCAAAGCAAAAAAAAAAAAATTATGGTCTTGTGTGCATGTGGAGCAGAAACGTGTCCAGTCCTTGCCAGATGGACAAATCTCTGTACTTGGTTCTCTGCTTCCCCCCATTATGGAACAGTTAGACCTGACACAGCAGCATCGTGGTGGGCCCTGCAGAGTAGGGCTGCAGGTGGTGCATCACATGCGTGTGTTCTGCAGAAGGCTGGGAGCAAATGGAAACTTCGGGCACCCCCTTTTCTTGCAGCCTTGTTGGCAACTGTATCTTCCATGTCTGGATGCGTGACTATTTCCAGTTAGGAAACTGGGAAATCACACGCTTAACTTCAGTTCAGGAATTGTAAAGTAAGAGCCAAGGAGTTTCCAGGGAAACCTGTTTCGTAAGCAGGACCATAGTGTTTTAGCTTCCAGACTGAAACAGAGTTTATTTTTATGATATTAAATTCTTATATCTCATAATTACTTTCTGTCTGTGTGTACATGGTGACATGCACTTGTTTTTTCACATGTACTTTGAACCACCAAAAGGCAGGCCAGATGCTGCTGTTTGCTCTGCATGAAACGTAGAGCCACGCTGAAGATGACAGCTTTTTGGAAGTTACAGCATCTCCAGATAAAATCACTCTGTGCTCAAATCAGCAGCACTACAGCACAGGAGTGACCACACCATCTTCAAAACCTACCTTCTGAACTGAGGAAAGTCTGGGCAGCTTTGGTAAAAACTCTTCCCTGCACTTTTGTCACAAGCCATTTTTATGAGAAGCTCCTGGGACAATCTCCAGGCCATATGTTTTAGCCAGGGAGTGGCAGCAAGGTTATTAATCCATGCTCTAAGACTCCACTCTCACAGTTCTCAGAATATATTTCTCTTTTCTAGATATCCAGGAAAGTCCTTCTGGCAGTCTTTAGTGTGAACCACTGGCAAAAAGTCCTATGAGTAAAACCACCACCTCCAGGAAGAGCAAAGCATTCACCTTCCTGGGGATGCTGAGCAGGACAGCAGGACCAAATAGACGCCACAGCAGTCTTTGGGTTTGCACAGACTGCAAAAAATGTCAAAATGTAATAAAACAAAAAAATTTCTCCAGATCTTGTGCATTGGTGAAAATATTCTATCATGAATAAAACTTTGACTTGGTTAAAACCCAATCAACCAAACAAAACCATTCCTAGGGCTTTTGGGCTACTATTTAGGCCAGTTTATGCAGTCTTCTCAGTTTTAAGACATCATTAGTTCCAGGCATTTAATTCAACAATGCATAGAGTATTACACTGCAATTACTTCCATGTATTTATTGCATACAAGAATATTACATGGTAATTATGTCAATATATTTATTGCCTAGAAGATGATTTTGAACTATGAAATGAAAAAATGAAATTATATTTTATTTTATTTCTGTGAAAATTAACAGAATAACTGACTGAATTGGCCAGAAAAGTCCAAATTTGTATGTTTTATTTTCACTATGTGATACTGTGGATAGACACAGGACCATTTTCTGCTGCCAGCAAATGAGGCACACATTCTGATTTCTTACTGGGAATACTGGTGAAGAAGACTCTAAAATAGTAGCTAAAGGTCCACCGTACAGGATGTACTATAATGAAATATATCTGAAGGCAGGATTTGCCTGAACTTAAGCAATTTTCTAGTCAAACCTCTGCCTAATCAGTCTGTTTAACATAATTTTATGTTGAGCACATAGGCACTATATTTATGTAAAGGCCTCAATACAATTTAATCCTTTGCAGATCAAAGCTCTCACTGTGCATTTCTCTGTAGAATGATGACTTTGGATGTAGGATATTGGAGTACTAAGCATTTACATGGTAGAGACACAAAATGCATATTTGAGGCTCTCAAACTGGTTCTAAAGAAAAAATCTGAATATTTCTGTTCAAGTCTGTGACACGAATTGACTTATTTTCCATATGTTCCAAAGGAAATGAAATCAGAATCCTCTATTCTCACTTTCTTTAAAACATCACCTAGAAGATGTCTGTTGAACTTAGCATTTTTCATCACTTATACACAATTGTGAAATATATTCAGACATCTTTCTAAAAAGTGAATGCCTGTTAACCATGCCTCCTCCTTCCCCTCAAAACACAGCAAATAGCCTCCTGTGGAGAAATGATGGCTCGTTTTATAGGGAAAAAAGCTAGTGTTCTTCACTGTACAGGAACAAAGCAAAGCACTAAAGGAGTTAGTCATCTTAGCATGGAAAACCCTGTGGTAATACGTGGTTTGAAAGCCATCTAATTGTCGATTCGTTTGTCATGTAGAAACAATGAAATGTTTATATTCTTTCAACCAAACGTTAAATAACGTCTGAGATCAGGGAACTACAGGAAGCATTCAGTCTGATTAGGTTGAGTCAAGCCAACGGTAAAGGCGCTCCTCCTGCCCAGGTGTGGCTGTCGGGCACATCTGAGTCACAGCACACAGCTGCCTTGCTCCCGTCTCAATCCTCACCTGTGCAAGGAGCAGTAAAAAGGAGCTAAGATAGACCCATGCTATTAAAATACCGAATTTTCTACAGAAAGAACATTTTTCTTTTTAAAACAAAATGATTCTGGAACAATAACAAAATTCATCTCATGATCTTGCACCATGTGACCACCACCTGGAGATTTAAAATTCAACAAATGCTGGCAGCGGACGTCATCCTACTGATCTGCTCTCAAAATGCTGATGTGTTTACAGTAAATCCCTAACCAGGCCAGTTGTGCAACAAGTTGAAGTGACACAAAGTATTAACATTTATGGTGGTGAGTCAAAATCAAACAAACATCTTTCTTTTATAAGCTTTCTCACAGCATGTAGTAGCATGTACTGCGAGTAATGAAACATCTGTTACAGCCCTGACTCTCTTGCAACTGAGCAAGTGTTGCAATCTTTTTGCAAGGCCAGGCTTCAAGTCAGAGCTTTAGTATGTAGATGAGATGCACCAGCAATGGACAATGCTCATTTCAGTTGATTCAAGAAGAATAAAAAATTCTTCTAGAGCTAGGTGTAGAAAACATAAAAGTAATAAATTGCAAATTGTCTCAAATGGGTTTTAACTCAAGACTGAGAGACTTATTTCAATGATATTTGCAGTTCATTAAAGTGCCCAGGAAATTCATTCAAGTCCCTTTTTATCAGTTGTATTTAGGGACAGAAAAGTGAATTAGAACACATACTTAGATGGTTCACTCTTCTATAAAGTTGCCCACTCTGCTTCAGAGGCATTGCACCCAATTTTAAAGGCTGCCCTTTCTGCTGGGACATGGATCTCCTTGACTGCCCTGTGCTTCCGTGTGTTGTGCTTCCATACGTTGCTCTTGGAGAAGTCAGGCTCTTTTTCCCCCACCTTTGCCTCCCCAGTAAGTTTTGCCATTGACCACAAAGACTTGTCCCCATTTGTTTTGCAGCATGACTGGCATAAACAGAGTCAACAAAATTCCTAGAAGTCAGAAATTTAAGACTAAATGCAGCAGAACACAAACTAATTAAACATTGATGTACTCTTATTTCCCATCAATTCAAATGAGTACTTAAATAGCATTTGTTTAAGGGCTTTGCTGACTAGAAATGGTTTCTGTGTCTGTGAATGCTTTTGCATTAGACTTTAAAGATTATATCTGCTTTGGATATGAGTGATGACTGTAAGCTGTGCAGTCCTGCCAGTTATTACAGAACTGGGGCATAAAAGAAGTGGTGTTTGGTTGGGTGGTTGGGTAGTTTTCAGTGCAAAAAGTAATTGGATACAGTAAAATTTGTGTATCACTATAGCAAAATTCACCAGAAGATTTCCATTTAAAAAGTTTTCTTTTGGAGGAAGATGTTGCCCAGCATTAAACCTTCCTGCAAGTTCCTGAAGAAGGTATGACAAGCTTGCATTCTCATTTATGGTATTTCTCCACTGTGCTCAGAAACGTCCAGAGGAAAATTCCCTCAGTCTCCTGCTTTAATGTGTTTTTCTTCCAGAGTGTCTGTGCAGAAGCAGAGTTAATGATTCCTACAAGACCAGCCTGCCCTCCCATTTCAGTACTGAAATATTTCTTCTGTATTTTTTTTTATCAAGGGAGGAACTTTTCTTGCTTGTTTATGATCCCAGATTGCTGATCTGTCTCTGTAATGCAATACTTGGACCCTTCAACCAGAACAGGGCTATCTGTGTTGCAGCCACAGAGATCAACAGAAAATTCAACTCTTTGAAACTCCCCATGATTTCTGACTTTGAGAAGAATGAGACAGTTTAATATTATGAAACCAGCTAGATAGAGCAGTCGACAGCATGCAGCTGCCTGTGCTTTCACTATTCTCCCTCATCTCCCTTTCCCTCTTTTGGGTCATTGCGTATTTTATCATGTCACAATTTAAATTTCAAACTCTCTGGCTTAGGTTTGTGTCTTTATTTGAATTTGTAAAGTTCACTGAGTTAGGTATTCAGAAACCACTGTGAAGGGTACAGCTTAGGAAACTTAGAACAACTGCGTAATTAAAAAGCTCTCCTGTCCACTCGAGTGTCTGCATCATATTCCAGTTCCATAAGCAGAAATAACAAATGTGTTTGTATCAAACAGACTCTATTACTTTTATTAATCAGTGTTAGATATACAGGTTAATTAAAAAAGCTACAGTTTGGGAAATATGCCATCTAGCTACAAGATAGAAATCTAGGCTGATTGCCATGGTATCTATTGATGCTCAGCCACTGTAAAAAATTAGCAGTTTATTTTCTGATATACAAAACCTCAAGCAAACTTTCCTTGTTAAACATTCAGTAAAGTTCACAGCATTCTACTACACAGCTTCACATAGTGTTTTAGTGCAAAAGGAAGTACAAATATAAAAATACCGAGGCTTGAAATAAAAAAAAAACAAACAAAAAAAACCAACATAAACCCAAGCAAGCCCTGGAGTTAGAGGTGAGTGTCTGCTATGGGTATTCTTCTCAACTCCACGATCTGGGAGTTGGCCATGCTGCCACCATCCTGGCTGCCATGACAAGATTCATTATCGCTGACGCTGAGACCTGCACCTGAAACAATGAAATAAACAAAAAATAGAACAAGTAAGTATGAAATCCCAAAACAGATATGATGATATTAAGTCCTGTCCTATTTTATTCTGGTTATTGAAATGCTTCCCTACCTCGTAACGATGTGGCAAGTTTCCCTTTACTAGATTACATTTCAGAATCCACAGATTATAACATTATCTGAAGCAGTTTTGTACCATCCAGTTAGGCTTTTTCATAACTCCACTGTCAGTCACATTATTTGTTTCAGTAAATGGTACAATAGCTATTCAGAGGTTGCCTTGAAATTACAGGAACATAAATCAAGGCCTGGCTTAGGCTGGGTTCATGGTCTGGCTGTTGCAGCCTGGTATTTCCAAGGATTTCTTCATGAAGAATTGATTTCTAATGATACAATTTCCCTGTTAAACTATAATTCCAGCTGTTTTAATAGGACTGTAATTTCAACATGAGAAAAGACGCTGACTAAGTATTCTTTAAAGCCACATTTGGCAGAAGTTAGTGCATTGTGTTTTTCTTCTGGTGTGAGAGAATACGAGATTTTGGCCCACGGAAACTTTCAAAACATGTCTGGAAGAGACCTCGGGAGGCCACCTTCTCCATCCTTTTGTCACAGGAGTTCTGCTTCCTTGTTATTTTCTTAGAGTTCTTTAGAGGTGGAGAGGATTGAAGCTGATTAGTATGAAGGCACATAATCTTGCACTAGGTTTTATGAAATGTGTATTTTTTTCAGACCACTTCTCCACAGAACATCAGTTGCAACTATAAACTTCAGTGAGTTTTCAGCTCCTTTCTTTGAGTTGCAGAGTAAATCCTACAAAATACAAGGGTCTTGTAGGATTTAGTGTGTCTAGGTTTTAAATTTGTGGAGAACTGCACACAAGTGTAATTAGGCAGGGTAGTTTCAAGACAGACTAATTTCAGGCATGGTCTTACAGTGATGCCACTTACAAATAACCAGGGCAGTTATTCATGTTTGGCAGAAGTAAATCTGTAACTACATGCAGTTCAAGGCATGTATGGAATTGTAAAGGAATGACATTCGGCTCAAAAATCGAATTGTAAAGGAATGACATTCGGCTCAAAAATCCCTGAATGGGGTCTGCTGGGAGAGGCACTGATATGTGTTTTCATACTAAAAAAAATGTTCAGGAGTTTTTAACAGTTGTACAGTGCATCTTTTATTTCTGCCTCAGCTGACATTCCAGGATTTGGCTTGTTGGCAAAAGACAAGATAAGGATCATTCACTTTTGTGGAGTTATGTCATCATTCTCTATGCCCTCTATTGTTCTACTTTTACAAAGTTTTTCCATAGCATCCTTCCTTCTACTACCCTCCAAATAGAAAAGAGGCATAAAAAAGAGGGCAGCAGTGGGATGCTCCTTTGCTGAGGGATGTCTGGCTGCAGTCTTTAATAAGGAGCTTGGTTCAGAGAATCTGAGCAGAAGAACCTGCAGGACTAGGCAGGCTTTCCTGCAGGGTCTGAAAGAAGTCCTGGTAGAGGCCAAACTTGGGTGCAGCACTGTGTGAACTCAGCCCTTCTACATCCAGGAGAAAAGTGGGGTTTTCTGCACCATGATCCTTCTTATGTCTTGTTCTGGTGTTCGGGTCACAGAATAAACATGCAGTCATTGACATCTGCTCAGGAAGTTCTGTTCTGTATGATCCAAGATCTTGAGAGAACAGCAGTTACTGTCGGGGTATGACATTAGTAAAAATCCATTAATGTGTACCATAATAAAGACAAGAAGATCAGGCTCGGAATCATTAAATACTTGTTTATAAGTGTACTCGAGATGATTAAGCCATTCTTGCTGATTTGGATTTAAATGCATATTTAAACTTTTCTTTGAATCATGCTCCTAATAATGAAAAGCTGCTTGAAAGTCCTGGGAAAAACAGCAATTGCATAAGCAAGTTATTTGTTTTTTTCTTATCTTCTCTAAAACTGTTTGTTTTAGAAAGGAAACATGAGTGTAATAGAGAAGATAAATCAGACTGCTGTATTTACCATTTGGGGACAGAAGAACAAGGTAATAACATCAAAGTAAATAAAATACTTTGAATGGAGAAACAAAGCAATACTTCTTTTATAGCATCACTAAATTATAGCAAATCACTTGATACTTTTATTTTAGACTGAAGACAGTCCACACCTCAAAATGGGAAAAAAACCTAATTATTGAAAATATTACATGAATTGATCATCCCAGGTCAAGATTTTAAGGTGAACACTGACTTTTGGGGTTAGAATGATATTTATCTTACTGGTGACAATATTGCAATTATTCAACATGGAGTTTCTTGAAGACACTTGTGCTAGTCACTATAAAAAGATTGGATATTGGTCTAATACTGCATTAAAATATGTATATTACTGACTGCCACACACACATATGCTTTGTACAAAGTAAGAGGAGATATTTCGTTATGGAAGTTCTCATGAGGAACTTGGTAAACCAGAGGCTGAAGCAGGCTACTTTGGGTTTACAAGCACCTCGTTCTGATGATGATGCAAAGACAAACTATGTAAGACCTGTTCCTTTTTAGGAGTGAGAGCTGAAATGTAACCAGGGCACTAGCTTACCAAACAGTCAGCAGACCGGGAAGGGTATGACTGTTTACACGCCAGAGTTTTAGAGAGTCATAGGTCCAGTTTGGTCCCAGATTAGGGCAGAATTTAAACACAATCAGATCAAAAAAAACTACATTAAAAAAAAGGATGTTAGATTTGGATGGTGGGCATGTAGCAGGAATTATTACTTTTCTTCAATTGGTGAAGCAATTATTTTAAGAAAAGGATAGAGAAAAATAAGGCCTTTCTTCTTTGCTTTTTGTGTTGAAGGACTAGTTAGAAACTGGAAAGTCACTGCTCCTTGGCAAACCCAACGAGATCCCTCCAGTGACATCTACTGGTGGAAAGATTTTGCCAGCGTGCTCCTTGTGCCCTTGAACATCAGCGTTATCATCTGCTTGTTCAGATAATTCATAAACCTTCAAAAAACATTTTAAGAGAGGCAGAGTTTGTTTTGCAATTACTGTACTAGTATCTCTGGGGAGACTTATCCTGTAAGCACTTCCATCTTGACTTCTGAATCAATCATGACTTACATTGTGTGTGCAAGACGAAATTAGGTAGACGTGAATTCAATGATCTTAAAGGTCTTTTCCAACACAAACAATTCTGTGATTCTGTGTAACTTTAATTATTCTTCCAGGGGTTTTCATTAAAGAATTGACACCAACAGACATCCAGACTTCTGTGACTAAAGTTCAGATTGAATAAAATGCTTTGTCACGTTCAACAGCCAATGGGTAGCTTAGTTATGAGCAATCACAAATGAGACATTTAATGAATATGCAAACTGGCTACACTTCCTTCCTTTTTTCCTGTGAAGTGAGCCCTTCAAAATGGAAATGATGCCAGCTGATAAGGCAGGGTACAAATCTGGCACTTTGTCACAATCTACAATTTATCTGCCCTATGACAGACAGCCTCCAGGATGTTGCACTGAACACCTTTAAGAATAAGAAATTTCAAACGCTTCCTGTAGTTCAGGATGCCCAACAGGCTCAAACCAGACCCCTATAGTGGTAACACCACAGTTTAAAAAATGCTGACTTTGGAACTCTAGCAGTGTTGGATTAAAAATTATGTGGTTTATATAACATCTTTATTGTAATTGGTACATTTGTGTGAGGTTTTTAACTTGTACAGTAGATTTTCCCAAGTATTCTTTGCGTAGAATATTTACTTAGGATTTATCACATCAAATATATACTGAGATGTAGATACAGGAATATTCTCCATTGATAATTTCAATATGTATTTGGGAAGTACCATGTGTTGGGCTGGTATTCTCCTCTGTAACCTATAAATGTCTTTGCAAACAACTTCCTATAGGTGTAGGTCACCAATGAACACTGGAGGTGTTTGGGCCATTCTGAAAGGCTTTGCTGTGTTTTGCATTCATATCTCACCCAAAAGAAGGGAATTGATTCAGTGTTGCACGTCATAGGAGGTGCGAGGACAAGAGCATTTGTAGGAGATGGGAATATGGATGAAAGCTCAGAGACCAGTATCATAGGATCACAGAGTCATAGACTGGTTTGGGTTGGAAAGGACCACAAAGTCTACCCAGTTCCAAATCCCTTGCCATGGACAGGGACACCTCCCACTGGATCAAGTTGCTCAAAGCCCCATCCAACCTGAATGCGAGTCCAGAGAAGAGCAATGAAGCTGGTGAAGGGGCTGGAGAACAGGCCTTATGAGGAGCGGCTGAGAGAGCTGGGGGTGTTCAGCCTGGAGAAGAGGAGGCTGAGGGGAGACGTCATTGCTCTTTATAACTACCTGAAAGGAGGTTGTAGAGAGGAGGTAGCTGGCCTCTTCTCCCAAGTGACAAGGGACAGGACAAGAGGGAATGGCCTCAAGCTCCACCAGGGGAGGTTTAGGCTGAACATTAGGAAAAAATTTTTCATGGAAAGGGTCATTGAGCACTGGCAGAGGCTGCCCAGGGAGGTGGTTGAGTCACCTTCCCTGGAGGTGTTTAAGGGACGGGTGGACGAGGTCCTGAGGGGCATGGTTCAGTATTTCATAGGCATAATTGGACTTGATGATCTGGTGGGTCTTTTCTAACCTGGTGATTCTATGATTCTATGATTCTATGATTCTATGATTCTATGATTCTATGATTCTATGACTCTATGAACCTGGCCTTGAACACGTCCAGGGATGGGGCAACCATGACTTCTTTAGGCAACCTGGGCCAGGGCCTCCCTACCCTCACACAAAAACATTTCTTCCTAATGTGCATTTATGGTGTTTATGCTTAAGAACAAAGCTACTTTGGGAAAGATTCCTTCTACTTTTATCCTGTTGAATCCCTTTTTAACTCCTCAACTGTAACCAAAGCAGAAGTCCTTAGGAAATTTTGCTATACTGGGCTTTAGCCTCAATGCTGGCACAATACATCTCCATGACAATCCCGAGATCAATGATCTTTTTCAATTGTCTATCAATATAAATCCTGCACAAAAAAATCTGAAGGAAATTGAGATCTGTTTCAAAATGCCAGCACTTTTAAAGTTAATTAGGTCAATTAATGAAAACTAATTAGTAAATAATTGTCCCTCTCAGTAGAAGCTAAGCTGCTGATTCATTATAAAAAAACCCATAGAATAGACTCATAGAATGGTTTGAGTTGGAAGGCACCTTCAAGATCATCTAATTCCATCCCCCTGCCATGGGTGAGGACATGCCCCACTAGATCAGGCTGCCCATGGCCCCATCCAACCTGGCATCCACAACTTCCTTGGGCAAGCTGTGCCAGTGCCTCACCACCCTCATTGTGAAGAATTTCCTCCTTGGGTCTAGTGTAAATCTGACCCTCCCCAATTTATAGTCATTCCTCCTAGTCCTATCACTACCTGTTTCTGTAAAAAGTCCTTCCCCAGCTTTCTTGTAGCCCACTTCAAGTACTGGGAGGCCACTCTAAGGTGTCTTCAGAGCCTTCTCTTCTCTAGGCTGAGTAAACCCAACTCTCTAAGCCTGCCCTCATAGAAAAAGTGCTCCAGCCCTCTGATTATCCCTGTAGCCCTCCTCAGAACTGTTCCAACAGTTCCATATCCTTCTTACGTTCAGGATTCCTGAACTGGACACAATACTCCAGATGAGTTGTCAGAAGAGAGGAACAGAGGAGGAGAAACCCCTTCCTTGCCCTGCTGGCCATGCTTCTTTTGATACAGCCCAGGATATGGTTGGCCTTCTGGGCAGCAAGCACACACTGCTGTCTTGTGTCGATCTTCTCATCAACTAGCACCCCCAAGTCCTTCTCTGCAGGGCAGTTCTCAATCCTTTATTTTATCCCCCATCCTGTACTGGAACTGCGGGTTGCTCCAACTCAGGTGTAGGACCTTGCACTTGGCCTTGTTGAAACTCATGAAGTTCTCACAGCCCCACTTCTCCAGCTTGTCCAGGTACCTCTGGATGATATCCCATCCCTCCAGTGGGGCAACTGCACCACTCAGCTTGGTGTCATATGTAAACTTGCTGAGGGTGCACTCAGTCTCACTGTTTATAGAATTGATGAAGATATTAAACATCACTGGAACCAATACAGAGCTCAGAGGGACACCACTTGCCATGGAATAAAAATCATAAATGAAATATGATAAAAAATAATCTAAGTCACATTCATAAATATGAAATAAAAAGGTTTTAAAACATATCAATGTATAGGATGTGTCCCTAAATTAGTATTTCTTGTGATAACTGTTCTGCAAATTCCTTCACATAAAATGTCTTCCATAAGATTTCTACAGTGTAAGAGATGAGGTGATACAGAGACAACAGTAAATCCTAACTATAAATTTCTGTGTGGACATGAGCATATTTAATGGCAAGGAGGAATCCATTGATAAGGCATTCAGAGACCATAGCTTTATGATATACAAAGTTTAGCTTTTGCATTTCTTGCACCAAACAAAAAATTCTGTGTCCACATGATGCAAAGCTTGCATAAAGCTAGCATAAAAGCTGGCTAAGAAACAAGACATTGTTGTCCACTTAATTTTCTGGAAATGCAGTTGTGTGCCTTCATCTGACCTCATCTGTATTTCAAGTTAATCTGTAATTAGGTCCAGCATTAATGATTATGGAACCCAGGGCTAAGTGCATAGTTCTACAACACTTTTCTTTAGCAATAAGGCCAAGTGTGCCAATGCATCTATTTGTGGAGCTGCACTGCAAGCTGCAAATGACTAAATTGCCACAAATTAAAGAATAAAGTTGTGCAGTCGGGGTTTTGTTTGATTTTTCTTAACCAGTCATCCTTCATTTCTGCCACTAAGAGTGTCCAGTTGCAGTGAGAGGGTGGGGCAGGAGGATAGGGATGAGATTCTAGCTTTGCTGCAATTATACCCTTATTCTTGCTGATCCTGGCTGCCAGATTAAAGCTTGCAGCTCCAGAGAGTGAGCATAAATTAAAGTAACCTTCAGACAGCTCCAAACTGTATAAGCAGAAAGGACAGATGAAGTGCAAAAGGGCATAAAGTCATTTCTGCATATTCCTCTGCTAACCAGTGCTGATCCTCAGCCAGCTTTCAGTAGGAGTTAATATTTTAGCACAGCTCAGACTGTGTTTGGTTATAGATTGACACTTTTAAGGAATGACAGATAATGGAGGTTCCTGTTTCTGCTTATCAGACCTAAAGTTCAAGCAATAGCTGGGCAAGCATTTCTCTATACCTAAAAGTCACATCTCACAGTTTAGGAGTGATAAAAACAACTACACAACACCTCTTCCCTCTTGTCTTAGGAATTAGTCTGCTTAAGATGGAGAATTCTCAACATTGTCAAGTAAAGTTCCATTTAAAAAGGTTTGAGAAGTACTACTGCAGACAAGAGCAAGGGAACAAAAAGCTATCTCAGCTGCCCTTACACTTCAGCTATTTGGAGAAGGGGTGCTGGTCTTCTGGCTGCTGATATCCACTACCCTCTTGGAGTTGGAACTGGTGCTCAAAGTATATCAAACTGATATGCTGATATACAAACTGGTGCTCAAAGTATATCAAACTGATATACTGATATACAAAAGAAGGTGAGGAAGAAGAAGTGAGAGAGAAGTCCATAACCTGAGTTGTTGTGGTTTCATATGAGTGCAAGCAATGACGCAAGAGAGGAAGAAGACACATGCTACTGGGAGTGAAGAAATGGGCTCCTTTCAGTGCTTGCTAGCTTAACAGTATCAGAAAATCCCTGTCAGACTACAGCTCAGTGAATACTTTAACAGCATAAGCCTGTGCTGCCAAACAGAGAATAAAATCCCAATTTCCATCACAACATCTCCCTTTTTATTGCTTCCACAAAGTTTCCTCCCTCATGCTATTGGGACGACTTTCACTCTTTGGCCATATACTGAACCGGGCTGCAAAGCATGTCTGGATTAAAATAATAAACCAGATACAATTTTTAGTTACAGAAAAGCTCATGGGTTTTGGTTTGGGCTTTTTTTTGGTTTATAGTATGTGCTGAGCTACAGCTTGTACCTAGAGCAATAGCTGATAAACATTTACTTTGGTGGTTAAAGCAACTCTAACCTCAACACAGCGTCTTCAGTTTGTCTTGTTTAATTGTTGTGTGTGGTACTGGAGCCAGATAGGACAACTAGTTTGGCTTAGAAATACTTTTACTTTCACCCTTATAATATTACTAAGGTCACAGTTTGGACACATAAATAAGCATTGGGGTAAAATAGACAGGTACTACTTGAACCAGTAATGCAAACAAAACTGTTTTTCTCCAGATGTGGCATGCAACCTCTGATTCAAGTCACATCAATACAAAGGTCTCATAAGAGCAAATGATAATAAAATATTACTCATGGGCACAAAAATAAAAATTAGGCAAAATAATCAAAACATCACTCTTGACCTACTTCCTTTAGAAGGAAAATTAACTAAGGACAGAGCGTGAAGTTTTATTAGAAAATCATTAGAATCATAGAATCATTGAATAACCAGGTTGGAAGAGACCCACTGGATCATTGAGTCCAAGTATTCCTATCAAACACTAAACCATGCCCCTTAGCACCTCATCCACACATGCCTTAAACACCTCCAGGGAAGGTGAATCAACCACCTCCCTGGGCAGCCTCTGCCAATGCCCAATCACACTTTCTGTGACATATATTTTCCTAATGTCCAGCCTAAACCTCCCCTGGCAGAGCTTGAGGCCATTCCCTCTTGTCCTGTCTCCTGTCACTTGGGAGAAAAGCCCAGCTCCCTCCTCTCTACAACCTCCTTTCAGGTAGTTATAGAGAGCAATGAGGTCTCCCCTCAGCCTCCTCTTCTCCAGACTAAACACCTCCAGCTCTCTCAGCTGCTCCTCATAAGGGCTGTTCTCCAGCCCCTTCACCAGCTTCGTTGCTCTTCTCTGGACTCGCTCCAGAGCCACAACATCCTTCTTGTGGTGAGGGGCCCAGAACTGAACACAGGATTCAATGAGCAGTCTCATTAGTGCCGAGTACAGAGGGAGAATAACCTCTCTGGACCTGCTGGCTGAGTCACTTTGTCATAGAAGGCAATCAGGCTAGTTTGGCAAGACCTGCCTTTTGTGAACCCGTGTTGACTGGACCTGATCACCCAGTTCTCTTGCACGTGCTTCTTGATCGCACTCAAGATCACCTGTTCCATGACTTTTCCTGGCACTGAGGTCAGACTGACAGGCCTGTAGTTCCCTGGATCCTCCCTGCGACCCTTCTTGTACATGGGCACAACAACATCAGCCTCCAGTCCAGTGGAACTACCCTAGTCAGCCAAGGCTGCTGGAAGATGATGGAAAGGGGTTTGGCCAGCACATGCACCAGCTCCTTCAATACTCTTGGGTGAATCCCATCCGGCCCCATAGACTTGTGGGTTTCTAGTCAGACTAGCAAGGCTCTGACCACCTCCTCTTGGACCATGGGAGCCTCATTTTGCTCCTCTAGCTCCGGGGTTTGTACACAGAGGGAACAATTTTCTTTACAATTAAAGACTGAGGCAAAGAAGGCATTAAGTGCCTCAGCCTTTTCCTCGTCCCCTGTCACCATTGTTCCTTCCGCGTTCAATAGGGACTGTATGGTCTCCCTAGTCCTCCTTTCATTATTTATGTATTTATAAAAAGATTTTTTGTTTTCTTTCACCGACTTTGCCAATCTGATTTCTAGTTGAGCCTTTGCCCTTCTGATTTTTTCCCTACTCAGTCTCACTTCCCTCCTGTAGTCCACCCAAACGGCCTGCCCCTTCTTCCAGAGCCCGTAAACATTCCTCTTCTTGATATCACTCAAGAGCTCTCTGTTCAACCAAGGTGTTTTTTTCCCTTGTCGGCTTTTTTTTCCAGAACATGGTGGGGATGGCTTTCTCCTGAGCAGCTAGGATCTCCTTTTTGAAGAGCTCCCAGCCCTCGTGGGCTGCCTTGCCTTTAAGCACTGTCTCCCAAGAGACTTTGCCAACCAGCCTTCTGAAGAGTTCAAAGTCTGCCCTCTGGAAATTCAATGCTACTGATCTGCTAACCACCCTCTTCACTACGCCTAGAACAGAAAACCCCATCATCTCATGATCACTTAGTCCTAGGTGTCCTCCTACTGCCACATCCCTCACAAGGCCTTCTCTGCTCACAAACAGCAGGTCCAGGAGGGCACCTTCCCTTGTTGGTTCATTCACCAGCTGTGCAAGGAAGTTTTCTTCCACACACTCCAGGAACCTCCTAGACTGCTTCCTTTCTGCTCTATTGTACTTCCAGCAGATATCAGGAAGATTGAAGTCTCCCACAAGAACAAGAGGCATCGATCTAGAGATTAACCCCAGCTGTTTATAGAAGAGCTCGTCAGCTGCTTCTCCTTGGCTGGGTGGTCTGTAACTGACTCCCATCACAAAATCTACCTTCTTATGGGCTCCTCTGATTCTAACCCACAGGCACTCAATCTCCTCATTGCCACAATCCATTTCAACAGTGCCCAAGTCCTCCCTTACAAAGAGGGCTACCTCGCCTCCTCTCCTTCCCTTCCTATCCCTCCTGAAGAGTTTATACCCCACCATATCTGCACTCCAGTTGTATGAGTCATCCCACCACTTTTCCATGATGGCAACGACATCATAGGCTCCTTGCCCTACAACAGCTTCCAGCTCTTCCTTCTTATTACCCATGCTGCGTGCATTGGTGTAAATGCACTTCAGTTGAGCTGCTGAGCGTTCAGCCCTCTTAGAGGGAACAAAGTTCATTCTCAATTGCCTGGTAACTGGATTAGCTTGTACCAGAGTGCCCGTATCTCCCTTACCACCCCCAGGTGTGTTCACCCCCTCTTTCTGTGTGGTGCTGTTCTGGTGGTCCTCTCCAGCACACTCACTCTGAATCATCAGTGCCCCATGTCCAGGGTCGCTCCTGTCTAGCCTGGTCTCAATCCCCTCCCCCTTCACATCTAGTTTAAAGCTCGATTTATGAGCTTAGCTAGGTTTTTAGCAAGGGCTTTAGCCCCCCTAGGAGATCCACGTGTCCCATCCTTAGCAACAGAGTATGGAGGTGTGTGAGCCACCCCATGATCAAAGAAGCCGAAGCCCCTCTCCTCACACGAGGCTCAGAGCCAGGCATTAATCGAATTCTTCTTCCTGACTTCCAGCTCCTCTCTGTTTAGCCTGGGGATGACGCAGAATACTATCTGAGCCCCAGAGCCCTCCATCATTTTCCCAATGGCCCTGAAGTCTTTCTTGATGGCTTTGGTCTTTCTATTTACTAAATAATCGCTACCAGTTTGGACTACTGTCAGAGGATAGTAGTCCGTCTCGTGGACCAGGGAAGGAAGTTTTCTAGCTGCCTCCTTCACTGATGCTCCCGGTAAGGAGCAGACCTCTCTGTGGAGCGGGTCCAGTCTGCAGATGGGTCCCTTCGTTCCTTTTAGGAGGGAGTCCCCTACAACAATCACCCTCCTCTTCTTCTTAATGGAGGATGTTTTTATCTTTTTCTGAGGATGGTGCTGCCTAGGGAAAGATTCTAGGCTGTGGGAGCCATCATCCTCATCTGCAGGATTGGATTCCACCTGTAGCACATGGTACTTGTTCACCAGGGGATCTGGGGTTTTGCTGTCTGGTTGAGGGGAGCAGGTTTCCTTCGTCTGGCAGGAACTTGCTGCCATTCCCCATCTCTTTTTCCCCCAACCTTGCAGTTTTCAGGTGGATGGTGTTTGGACATACCAGCTCCAGCAGGCTGCTGAGTGAGTGAGAGGGCACTGCTCCACTGGTCTATCTCCCTCTCACACTCCCTGATGGTCCTCAGCCTCTTTACCTCTTCCCTTAGCTCCTCCACCATAAGAAGGAGTTCCCCAACTCGAGCGCAGCTTTCACAAGTGGAGCCAGTAACAGAGGCACGAGCCGGTGTGGGAGGGGGGCACTGTCTGCAGCCCAGGGTCTGGGGAGCTGCATGCACCCACTGAGGCTCCGTCTGGGTGGCAGCTTCCATCCTGCCTGCTGCAGCACACAGAACTGCCACTCAAACTGCCCCACACCTCTTTGCCACACTCCTCTTCGCGGTGGTCCCAAGGGAGCTAAAGTTGTGGTGAATTATATTAACCATGAATTTTAACTATGGCTGTTGCCTACATCGTTCTTCATGATTTAATACTCAGTTTTCCACCATGCATAGAGTTTACTGCAGAAAATAGGCTAAGTGATGTTAACTGAGCTGCTTTAGCAGCTAACACTGTATGCAATGATGCAAGTGCGGCTGTGAATCACTTCATACCATAACAAACTATGAATAACATGGTTTCCCTTAAAATATTCAGGAATGAATAAGAAAGTAAAAGGTACTTTCTTAGAAACTTTAAAAAAAGGTTTGTAACTGTAAACTTCTGCGCCTAGATTTGGAAGTCTTGCATGAGATCTTTAACTGCATAACAAAGTGGAAGTAGTCTGCAAAATACTCAGGGAAATTAATAGGTATATACAGATTTTAGGAAAATCTTCATAAAAATTTATATTTCTTAGCAGTAGGCCAGCTATTAATCACCCAGTTATCTTCATAAATAGAAGAGTTTTCAGCAATGGAATTTGGCTTAGGACATAAAGTATTATGAATATACTAAATCATAGAATCACAGAATGGTTTGGTTGAGAGAGACCTTAAAGACCATCCAGTTCCAAGCCTTCTGCTATGAGCAGGGACATCTCAAAGACCCATCCAACCTGGCCTTGAACACCTTCAGGGACAGGACAGCAATGACTTCTTTGGGCAGCCTGGGCCAGTGTCTCACCACACTCACAGGAAAATATTTCTTCTTAAGTTCTCATCTAAATCTCCCCTCCTTCAGCTTAAAACCATTCCCTCTTGTCCTATCCCATCACTCACTAATAAAGAGCCCCTTTCCAGCTTTCCTGTAGCCCCTTTCAGTACTGGAAACTGCTATAAGGTCCCTCCCAGTCTTCTTTTCTCCAGGTTGAACAAACTCAACTCTCTCAGCCTGGCCTCATATGAGAGGGTCCCCTCAGATCATCTTCATGGTTTCATCTGGGCTTGCTCTAATAGATCTATATCCTTTTACAGCATAAATTAGACTACGCCTTCATCAGCAGCATTCACAGACTTCCAGCCAGTTTTCTGTTTTCCTTGATGTCACTGAATTGAATGAACTCTTGAAACTGTTGGTGTCAGAGCACTTAATATGCTAATGTTATCAGTGCCTCTCTATTGTCTCTTGAAAGGCTCAATGGTATCCCCAAAGATCATTGAGGTCACCTCCTACTGCCAAGCCAGTCCGCTTGAGTTTCACCTGCTGCCTAGAGGAGGTGGGCTTGGGTTAGTTTCTGCCAGATCTTACCAAGCAGTGCTGCTTAGTCTTTGTAGTGGTTTTATCAGACATTCCCATGTTGACCTGTCTTTGAATCAGGTTTCATCTCATTTCTGCTACTTGTGGCCACGTCTGTCTATCTATTTATATCATCATTTGAATAACCTGAAGTAAAATTGGTGGAGTGGGTGAGAAGGCAGAAGAGCTATGTGTAACTGAGGGCAGAGCCTGGGATCTTGAAGACTTGAACTCTAAGGCTGTTGAGGGAAATCTGATTACAAGTGTTTTATTTTGTAGGTGGTATTTGACTGTGGACACCTGAGTGGCCATCCCTGCTTCTGTCCTCCAGCAGCATGGTGAGCTCATCAGAGCTGGCTCTTGCGTTTGGGCAGATATCTAGTTTATCTTTCCAGATTACACCATTTTTCAGGTGCAAATGTATTTTATATAAAAATTTTGTCTTACATTTATTGGGAGAATCACTATTTATGAAGTTATGTTGTTTCTCATAAAAAAAAAAAAACCAAACCAAAAAAATACCCAGAGACTAACACTACATCTTGGGAAGCAAGACTAGGAGGACAAAAAAAGTGATAATAGAACATGTTCTAATCTGTCACAGTTAGACAAGGATCAACACTATCGTTTCACCCAGTGTGAGTAGACAGTTGTTCAAATAGAGATGTCTTCTTACCCCTGGTCAGAAAATGTCAGTTTGCAAAAGTGAACAGCGAGTTCACAACAAATTTCTTGTGCAACCATAGAAATTCTCAATGGAAACTTTTCCACTATTGACTGAGGCTGATGGTGAAGACATCCCAAAGATCAAGTCAGTGCTCAGGGGAACCCATTTTTTGTCAGTAGGAGATGTGAAAGCAAAACTGACAGAGATCCCCAATGGCCTTTCAGGAAATACTCTGTAGAACTGCTTTGGATATTGGCAGCATCATGTGCAGCCATGTGTCAGATCAGAAAGGAATTATTGAGAAGGTGATCTTAGTTGATTTTCTTAATGTGTTAAATAAAAAGATTTACAGGCATAACCTCAGGGTTTCATTGTTTTGTGTGTGTGTGTGTGTGTCAGACCTTATAAATACATATATAAAATAAAGATAGGCATTGTATATTGTATACATCAGTTTAGAAAAGAAGAGAAAGAACACAAGACAGCCCATGTCTAAAGGAAGCAAGCTAGCCACCAAAGCACTTGTGAAAAAATGTCAGAGCTTCCAATTTGCTGCTGCTTTCTGTAGTTCTGTGTTATCATCATGATGCAGAACATATTATTGCAGACCATTGCTCTGTTATTTTAAATAGCCTGTACAATATTTTTCATGGAATAGCAGACCAAGGCAAAACAATTTTACTTCAGATTTTTGCTGGCAATCAAGTTATATTAATGGATCTCATTAATTGTATCTCATGGAATGGTGACAGCAGTAGGGTGAAGAACAACATAACAATCTGTGAGGAACAAGGACAAGATTCACTCACCAGTCTTTAAAGCAAATATTAGGTCATCAAACTCCTGTGACTCCTCATCAGCAACCAATGAGCTGGTACTAAATCCTCCAGAAGGGTGGAAAACATTGCCATTTTGTGGACTCTGCTTAAAGGCAGCGCTAGCTTGACTAGCAGGCTGCAAGGATGCCCTCTCCCAGTCTGCAGGCACCTGCAAAGTTCAAAAAGACATAGAAATGCAGTAATCATGAAAATTATAGTCTAGAAATAGGAGACTATAGCCAGAGCTGAACTCAAGACCAAAAGATTTTGGAAACAACTGTTCTGTCACTTCTGCAGTAAACCAGGTAGTCTTGTTTATTTGTTTTAGATAAAATATATATTTAACTTGATTACAAGTCATTTAAACTTGTGTTTATTATGCCTGCCCTAGCTATGTCAAAAAGTCAAAAAAATATTGCTATTTCTGAAAATTTGCCCCTGGTATGGAGAACTTTACCATAAAGCACTGAAAGGTTCCAACTCACTCCTCTCTTGCCACTGATTCTTCCTCTGCTGGACTCTGCTTCTTCCTTCTATAGCCACTCATCACCATTACTTCCCATTATACAATCTGCAGCTCGCAGCCCACTGCTTCCCACATTCACCAAGTAATATTTTGAAGTGTTTTGTCAGTCTTGGAAGGTTCTGGTGGTGGTATACAGCCCCACAGTTTCAATATCAGCTTTGCTGTAATTCACCAGCCCTTCAGATTAAAAAGTTGTTGCACAAAATATCAGAATTTCAGTTTGTGAGAAAAAAAAGTGATTTTGAAAATTTATCTCCTCCTTACATGTGATGAAAAGGCAAAATACTGAACCCTAAATCAATACATTTTAGGACAATCAAAATATATCTTCCCTTCCCTCCCTTCCCTTTCCTCTCCCCTCCCTTTCTGCTCTTCTCTCATCCCCTCCTTTCCCCTCCCCTCTTTTATTATCTCCTCTTTTATTCCCTCCTCTCCTCGTTTATTCCCTCCTCTCCTCTCCTCTTCCATTCCACTGCATTCCAATTTTAGTCTAATTTTATTGTATTCTAGTAAAATTTGTAGAAATTTGCACAGCATAACTTTGGAAAATTAAAGACTCATCTAAGACCTATAGGTAAGCTGAAACTATAGGTAAGCTTAAAATTTTATATTTTTATTTCCTATGACCTACTTTTTGCAACACTTAACCAGCCCCTATAGCAAACTGTAGACTCAAGTAGAAAAAGGGAAATTCTCTAGATGGGATGTTACTAGGGAATTGTAAGTTCCAAGAATATCACCATGGCTAAATTAACAATTTTTATGGTAAAAAAAAAAGTAACAATCCCTGGCTCCTAAAAGCCAACCTATAATAACATCCCATTCCTATGTGCAACTCTTCAGTACTGACATTTATATCTCCAGGTATATTTTCAATACACAGAGTCGTTACTACATAGCAGTATTACCTCCTCCATTGCACTGATGAGGTTCTGAGTGGACTTGCTGATCTCTCCACCTGCAGCTGGCAGACCACTTCCATGTGTGAAAAAAGCTGATCCTGGAGCTGTATGCCCATTCATGTCTACAGTGTAACTGGCTTTCACAGGACAGCAAAGTTGGTTGTGCAGGATAAAATACACCACAAAGACATAAAGGCCCTGAAACAGAAAGAGAAAAAGAACATCGGCATGTGAAATTCAGGCAGCTTTGATCAGAGTTTGAACATAGTCATGGAAAAGTCCTATATGCTGTAGCAGATGTCTTCTCTTACACCAGGGGTCTGTGCCTCAAAGGGCTGTAGCCAGTTTCTCTGGAAAACGAGACTTGACATCACTGCCCATCATAGATCTGGAAGTTAAAAATAACTCCATACCCTGAGGCATCCAACTAAGCGCACAAACACACACACACACACACACAAACCCCAGCCCAAAAGAGTCACTGAAAATGATTATTTGGTTGAACCCACATGGTGGCAAAGCAAAGCCAAGATCCCAACAACAACAAAGCCAACTCGAGTTTCACAGTTGTCATCATAGTGAAAATGTGGTTAAGGGCTGCCTTCACAACAGGATTTGGCTGCTGGCCCCTAGCCACAACTCTTTATTTCCTTACTGACCTGCTGGCTCTTTGCGTTTTTTGCCCCAGTTTCAATCTCATGCAAACCGTACTCCTTCCGTCACAGACACCAAGTTGTAACTATAAATTAGATTCTCTATGATATCCACTAATTCAGCACTGTGTTTCATTTGTGATGACTACAAAGGCTCTGCTGTATGCCTCTGCAGTTCTTCTTTAAAACTTGCTGGGTTTGACCTTTAGATTTAGCCAAAAAAAGTATTATAACCACGTCTTTTGTTTGCAAAGATATCCAGTGATTGAATTTCTGAATATGAAATCTGACTTTCTCTTTCTCTAATTCTTAAGCTGCACTAATACTGAGGGAAAATACTCCATTTCAGTTGATAAATCAACTGGTTCAGTAATTACTAAAGAAGAGGTGAACCAAAAAAGTACGGAAAGAATACTTTTGGATTCTTCCCAGTTGTTGAAATACAGTTATATTTGCATTGTGTTTTGTATTTCACATTGTCCTCTAGGCCCTTGAAAGCAATTCTACTAAACAGAACAATTTATTGAAAAGGTATTTATTGGCATGAAAGTAATAATGATGATTATAAATAGTAAGGAGTTTCATCTAATTATACCTGGGAATTCCTAATGGAAGGAAAGCATGGGGACTGCAAATACCCAAGATATGTGTTCATTTCTAACCCTATAAACCAAGCAGCAACACTTCATGATGCATAGATTAGTAATTTCTAATGCCAAAACTGTGTGACAAAAGAGCCTGGTCCAAAGTGAACCAGAATAGAAGTTAATGGGATTCAACGGGATTTCATACTCAGCTTGAGGAAATACCCCCATACAGCTGCTATAAAGCTGTACAACTCCATGTGTGCACTTTTTCAACGGCAAACTAGCAAACAACAGTGCTAAAACCAACTGTTTTGAGAAAACATTTTCCTGCTTTTTCAGATATTGTTTTTTGTCACAAAGACCCAGAGCAGTTAACTGAGAGAAGATATCTTTGTGATACATGTAAGTAAATACATTGCAAAAAAGGATTGATGCAAACACATGCTGCACTTAATAGACACCAAAAGATGTCCTTTCATTCTATACACAATTCCAACTACTCTGATGTAGGTCAAGCATAATGGGACTAGCAAATGGATTTCTTTTAATTTAAGTTGTTTAATGGATGTGAAAAGGATGAAAAAAACAAGAATAACAGATAACAGTGATGACACTGAATTCAGAGCAGCCTCTAGCATTTCATTCTCTGAGGACCAGTCACAAAAGTTGCACACATGTTTCAAGTGGTTTTGTACTTTTCAAGCAAACCCAGTAGCTGAAAATGCTGCACAGTCCTGTCTTTCAGAATAGCAGGGACATCAGGCTTTGGTATGCAAGGCCCATGCAAAGTCACTTTCCTTTGCAGCTCCAAGTGTGGAGATTTGCTCTTCTAAAACAAATAAACATGGAATAAACTGCCACAATCATCTCCTTAACTCATTCTGGTGTCCTGATTTAACTTCCTGTGTGTTTCAGACAGTGCTGTTTCTGAGGAGCTATTGTTCTACCAGAATCACAGAAAAGCATTTTGACATCCAAAACATCCTTGCTACCATTCCTTCCTGCTGCAACCATTTCTACTCCTCACCATTCTCCAGAAATACAGGCCTTTGTCCTAAGCAGCAGGGCCCAGCACCCCTGAGATGCGTTGCCTTGTGTGGCTCTTACAGAGAGTTAAACCCAGCATTCCTGAGTAGGTTCTACATTTATACAGAAATGGTGTTTGTGGATGGATGTCTTAGCTGGAAAAAAGACGAAACGTTCTTTGACTCATGTTGCTCTCCAAGCGTAAAGTCTCAAGAAGACATGGTCTGTAGAGGTGAGTTCCTATGCGCTATTATTGTGGTTTTGTTTGAAGGATGAGAACGGGTTTGTAGACTTATTCTCACTACTCGGTGTCTCTATTAGAAACTGCCACAACTGAATTTTGGGAAATCAAAACAAGGCAGATGGTGCTGCCCAAACAACACTGAGTTCCAATGATCAGACACATGAAAATGCCATGGATCAAATTATATTTATTTAAGCTTAATTGAGCATCAGCAGCTACCAGGCTGCTGGTTGTTTATTCTGAAAAAGCATGACCAGGATGCAGACACTTGGGTTGCGTCAGAGCAACCACAGCTTTCACAGTCTCAGCGGTTCTTTCAAAGGCACTTGTTGGATAATTGAATTATCCTTCATCACACTTTCAACACATTATGTTATTCATTTTTCAACTTTCAATATGATAAAAATAGTTCTAAAGTACTATGAAAATAAAGTTGTTGGCATTGTAATATATGTTTCTCTGTGTTTATCATGCTAACAACTTTGGCAAAGCTGGCCCTACTTTACTTTTTCAGAGGCACATGAACACCACCCTTGCCAGCTGGACCAAGTATGAAATGCAGAGAATAGACACATTCTGGTGACAGTCTGCCAGACCTGCAGCATGTCCAGAAAGGAAACCTATGGAGTACAAAGGACCAAAGGAAGACAGGTCTGTCTATGAGTACCAGTAGCACAGACAATAACATCTCTGTTAAAAAGGTAGTAAATATAGATTTTGTATTCCAAAGAGGATTTCATAAAAAACCTCCAACCTAATCAAAACTCCAAACTCTCAGCCTAGTACTAACATCCTCTGCTCTTTCATACAGTTCATAGCCATTCTCCTCAGCTCCCAGGCATGTACAGGGAGGTCAAAAGAAACTATTGGGTTTCAGAGCAAATGACTGATTGCTAACCTGAAAGCTTAACCTGGGCTTTATGGAGCCAGATTAAACAATTAAGCTTAAGAAGTAGGGCTCTGGAGGATTTAATTGTAGTACCATGTAACTTCATGCACTGGACCCACAGAACTACTTACAAAATATTTAACTCAATGCCATTTATGACTACATTATGATTGTAGCATTAATACAGGATCACAACAAAAGATAAGAGGAAAAAGTGTTACTAATATGTCTCTTGTGGAGAAAGGTGACAATTACTTCAAGCAGACAATTAGGCTGTCCTGAAGGTGAGAGCAAAGACAGGCAATTTGCAGTTCTTCTCTGGGGTAGTTACTGCCTGAAAAATGTTTGTAAGGTATCAGTGAAAGGTGCCAGCTAGTTATTTTACTAATATATGCTAATGGAAGACTGTTAAGCTTTTGTTATTTCACCTCAGCAAGCTGGTCCATATATCCACTCTTCTGCACTGTTATGTCAGGGAAAAACATACCCAGAAAAAAACCACAGCTACAACTGGCCAAAGGAAAGCTTACGTGCCAGAGTTCACAGGGATCTTTTCAGCCAGAGAGATGGGAACAGCATCAGGGCTGCTCTAAGCTATGCCAGATACTTCTTTCATAGTTACCAGGAATATTTGGCCAACTTGATTGTCCACTGTGATTGGTCCAGTAAAGGGAGAGCAGTGGAGCACATCTGTTTTGAGTTTTTCAAGGCTTTCAGCATGGTCTCACACCGCACTACCATACCCAGGTTAGGACATTGTAGTCTAGATTGACTAGAACACTGGATGGGGCAAGTCCAGTGGAAGGCCACCAAGGTGGTCATGGGCCCAAGCACATAATCTGTGAGGACATGGTGTGGACTTTTCAGTATGGAGAAGGCTCACAGCAGAATTAATAGCTATTAACTACTATCAGCTTTACAATACATAACCATAGAATCAATAAGGTTAGAAAAGACCTCTAAGATCATCAAGACGAACTGTCAAGAAGGGTTACCACAAAGACAGGACCATGGCAGGAGAATGGGATATACTGGTCCTAAGTCAAAACAGAGGAGGTTCCAGCTGGAGGTAAGGAAAACATCTTTACTGTAAGGAAAATTAAAGTCTTGGAACAAAGTTCCCAAAGAGGCTGTGGAAAGTTCTTCATAGGAGAAGAAGAAGAAGAGAAGTTTTCCTGGTACACTTTAAATCTGTGGGAGGGTTTTATGCATGCATGTGTGTGAAGAATTTCTCATTTACAGCACCTTGAGTTATTAGCCCAGACAAGTTACAGCCACCCCATTCCTGGAGGTGTTCAAGGCCAGGTTGAATGGGGCTTGGAGCAACTTGATCCAGTGAGAGGTGTCCCTGCCCGTGGCACAGGGGTTGGAACTGGATGGGCTGTAAGGTCCCTTCCAATCATAACCATTCTATGATTCTATGATTTATTCTGCAGAGTGAAGGCTACAGGAAGCTAGTAAATTAAAGACAAACTTCCACAGCTGTCAGTAAAAGGACAGAATACATTTTACACTTCATAAGTTTACATGGAAACCTGGTGGACTGATCCACAGAAAGCCTTCATTGTGCATTTAACACTTGTAGTCTCTCTGACTCTTTATCCTTTAATTCTGCATCTTCCAGCTCATTGTGCTCTGTCTATAGTATATCTAAATTTGGAAACTGAGATAACTCCTAAAAGCAACAAGAAAGGATACAATAGGCTGCAGGCCATCAACAAACCTCCTCTTTATCTCCTTTTTACACACTGAGAGAAAACCAACATGCCTACCGTATCCCATAATTTCAATTTGGTACTGTAAGATATAGGACTTTTATTGCCCTAATGAACACACACACACAGCCCAAGCACTAGATTTATTTATTTTTTTAACTAAAATACATCACATTTCTTGTACTTGTTTTCCTCCATGGCTGAGATACTCTATCCTGAAATTGCAGAAGCTTTTTTTCCAAGGACAAGTCAATTCAGATAATGCTATCTATTCTACAGGAACGATATATCTATTTATAAAACTAAAGTATCTTTGCAGGACCTTTGGTAAAGAAAAGTCATTTGAACTTGCTGTTTGAACAGTTCCTCAACCTGTTTCAGGGTATTTATCAGCACTTACAAAAATTCAGTGCACTTCACATGTGCACTCTTTGTGCTCCTGTTTTAGCCTGGAAAATTTTATTTGTTAGCAACCATCATGTGACTACATCACTAAAAGTTGGGATTTTTTCCAAAAAAAGAACATTTAAGTGAAATCAAGGCTTGTGAAGAAAGACAGTATCTTGTGTTAGGCCACAAAAAGTCCTCTGTCTCCAGAACTTAATCATTCTGATCCTTAGATCACCATGGTTTCACAGTATTATTTTTGAAGTTATGTATTTATTTGTGCCAGGTGGTAAAAAACCCCAATAAGTCTCAAAAACAGGTGCCTCTGCCAACAGAAGAGTTGTCTTTAGTCAGATCAGCTTTCAAAACTAGCAGTCTGGAGTCACTTGAGAGGAATTTCCACATGCTGGTTTATGATTTGGTTAGTTTAACTTTAGGTTTTTTTCATTTTATCAGGGTGAGACTTAATCTCATTGTCTGTCTGGAATACACTACTTTACTCTTGGCAACCCATTTCAGAAAGTCGTTTGCTTGCTGGTTTAAGGGTCAAGCTGTCGTCCCTGGGTGGCTGTGGATGGCTCTGGGTGCTGCTGCCAATCCTGGTGGCAGCATCTTGGCTGATACTTGTGCACCTTAATGTCTTAGCTGACTCCTTGGGAATTTCCCTAGGGATTTCACTAATTTACTGGAAGTTCTTATCTTGCAGGCTTCTGTTTTCTCACGTAGTTTTCCACCGCTGGCCAATCAAAGCCTACTGTGGATTAACATGGATTTACGTAACCATTGCTTTTGGGAAAATTACTAATCTGATTAATCCAGACAATTTGCATGTTTCTCCATGTTCAAGATGCTACATGGCAAAAAATTACTCGCAATGTTAAAGGAATCAGTCATAATCAGGAAATTGTATAATACATGACATATAGAATCACAGAAGCATGGAATTATAGAATGGTTTGGGTTGGAAGGGACCTTTATGGGTCATCTAGTCCAACCTCCCCTGCAGTAGCAGGGACATCTTTAACTCAATCAAGTTGCTTAGAGACCCAACCAACCTGAACCTGAATGATCTCAGGGATGGGGCATCCATTACCTCCCTAGGTAACCTGTTCTAGTTTTTCACCACCTTCACTGTAAAAAAACAATATATATATTTAAAAAATATTAAAAATATGTATTAAAAATTATTTGTAAAAAAAGTGTTTGATTTTGCTATTTTCATAGTAATTCTTTGAAGAAAATTAGCCACGGAACTGAATATTCATATGCACAATAGAATTAACAATGCTAAACAAGTGACACACATATATAATTCTCTATTTCCTTCTGCAAATTCTATTTTTCTGTATGTTCTTTTACCATATTTTTCTTATAGAACAGCTTGAAGATCTTTTATGGGTGTAGTCATGACAGAAGCATCATCTTGGTCACATGATAATATATCCTAAGCCATTGTTTAACATCTCCCACTCAAAGTTCTCCAGAAATATTAACGTTTGAAATGTAAATCAGGTGTCTCTGTTTAAATCTAACTCTTTTTCTTAGCATTCTAAGTGACTGTTGTAAAAGCATGTCCTTAACAGTGCCACCCTGCCAACTGGAGATTACACCTGAAAAGTTGACTTTGACCCTGCTTTGTATCATCAGGGGTTTGACTGTTTATTTGCTGTTAAGCACCAATTTTGATGAAGCTGTTATAATCTTTATCAATCATATAATTTCTCTTATCATAGCTTCTATTTGGAACATTTACTGCTTACCCTCACTTTGCTTCATAAGATGTTTACTCTCTGTTCTCCTCTGTAGGAAAAGGTTTGTGTCAATTACAGCTGAAGTTCTAAAAATTTGCATCAAAATCAAAAGGCAACAATAAAAGTAATTGAGGGCTGCAAAGCTCGTATTGTCTTGGTAGGCAACTTGATCAAGTAACTAACTGCTGCCACCACCACAGGCACACAGACATACATGCAGAGAAGCCACCATAAAAGGTGGAACAAAGAAAAGTAATCAATCATTTATCTATCATTGCATTAAGAATGCATTTAGAGGTTTTCACCAAGTTGCATTTATTTTGAGTGTTTTCTTTTTATTGCAATGTTATAATTCCACAGATAAACAGATTACGGGTATATTTTATAACAATGATAAAAAATATGATGCTTAGTCTAAAATGCCAAATTTCTCTTTATGCAGAGCCAGCTATGCCAAGACCATGCTGAATCTTGTAGTTTCTACCAAAAGCCAAAGCCATAAATTCCTTTCTGAAAACTGCATTTGGCTCAGACTTAGTCTAAACTTGGCTCGGGATTACCTGAAAGGTTCACAAACTTTGGCAAATCTTTACAAATCAGATTTGCTTGGATACTCAGGATTCACTATAAATATTTTGCACGTCTCTCAGTACTCTTGCTACTCCCACACAGCAGTCATTTCTACCTCAGATTTAAGCCCTGCAAGTGGTGGAAAAGGTTCTAGGTATTTTTTGTTGTTGTTGTTTGTTTTAAGAAGTCAGATTCAAACTGTAAAACAGATGTGTTCAGCTTGAACATGCACTGAAAATACAGATGTTTGCCAAACTTGCCAGATATTAGGATTGGGCTAGAAAAACATTCTGTTACTTCCTTCCAAGGTAGTCATTTCTGAAATATTAAGAAAGTCTTAATTTTGCATTTCAGCTTAGCTGAGGAAGAAACAAACACTGAGCTAAAAATGAAAGGTACAAACAGTGGGACAGGTGTGATCTGTAAACATGAGAGAGTTCGCATGTAGCATCAGCTTGCAGTTCACCTCCGCAGTTCTGATTGCAGTCCCCAGTTACACAGCTCTGTGAGATTTGGCAAATCACACCAATCACACATGGTTGCAGGAGGCTGAGAACAGCTAAGGCAAAGGCTGAGAACAACAGGCAAAGCAAACTAGCCTCCTCATCATTCCTCATCTCTCTCCCCCACTTCTCAGTCTATGCCTTTTTTCCCCTCTGTTTTGTTATGTTATTTTGTTTTGTTTTCCTGAAGAGGCAAAAGAAATCAGGAATACCATCCCCTGAAGTCCTCTTTGCACTAGGTTCTCCTTGTGCTTTGTTCCACATTGAAGATCTCTTTTGTAGCAGAAAGCAGCCAGATCACATATCCATGAAAACCAGAATAATTGCCCACTGATAAACCTTACAGTAAAAAAAGAAAACCCTGAACGACTAAAACCAGTAATGTAATTTCTAAAAAAAAAAACCAAAATATTTTACTGCATTAAGTATAAAGACTTAGAAACATCAGAGGTCATGCATTTGTACCTATGCTTCACAGTATTTTGCAAACATTTACTCTCACACTTGTTGTCCAAGGTAAACAATTATAAACCTACATTTCAGTTCACACCTTACAGTATAAGCCTACCACTGTTTTAACTTCTTCCTCTAACAGACAAGAAGTAGTGGATGAAAAAGCCTTTGTTACCTCTGCCCCTAGGTCAGCATATTCCCTGCCTGCTTGACAGCATTAGAGCAGTTAATTCTCTAGCTGTGTCTAAAAGCAGGCTGAAAGTTATTATAGGAAAGCAATACCCACAAGGAATGTAAGCAACTGAAGAACTTACAACACAATCACCCTGGAGGTGTTCAAGGCAAGGCAGGATGGGGCTTTGAGTGGCCTGATCCAATGGGAGGTGTCCCTGCCCATGGCAGTAGGGGTGAAACTGTATGAGTTTTAAGGTCCCTTCTAACCCAAACCATTCCATGACTCTATGATTCTATGATTGTACGATTCAGAGAACATACAAACCAGCGTCACCCAACACAGGTCAATCTTGCCTATTTAAAAATTCCAGGAGAGTGGTATTTCTGCAGCACATTAAAGTATTTTTCTTAGTGTTAGCTTTGTTAAAGAAGTAATTTCTATTTACGTATGTTAATGGTGAATGCACATTGTTAAAAGAACAGGGAACTGAAAGTCAGCACTGGCAGACAGGAAGAGTCAAAAGAGAGAAGGTAACTTTGTGTTTATTGCTGAACTTTTACTTGCTATTACAGAATATCTCAAAACCAAGAGTTAAGTAAAGGCTAGATGTTATTGACATAACATAATTTATTCTTTCAGTGTCATGATAATGGAACAACTGTGACAAAGGATGAGGACCAGGCTGAGGTACTTAATACCTTCTTTGCCTCAGTCTTTAATAGTAAGGAAAGTTGTTCCCTGTCTGTACATGCCTAGGAGCTCAAGGAGCAGAACAAAGCTCCCATGATCGAAAAGGAAGAGGTTAGAGACTTGGTTGGCCAATTAGACACTCACAAGTCTATGGCGTGGGATAGAATCCACTCGAGGGTATCGAAGGAGCTGGCAGACATGCTTGCCAAACCCCTTTCCATCATCTTCCAGCAGCCTTGGCTGGCTAGGGAAGTTCCACTGGACTGGAGGCTGGCTGATGTTGTGCCCTTCTACAAGAGTCGCAGGGAGGATCCAGGGAACTCCAGGCCTGTCAGTCTGACCTCAGTGCCAGGGAAAGTCATGGAACAGGTGATCTTGAGTGCTATCATGAAGCACATGCAAGAGAACCGGGTGATCAGGCCCAGTCAACACGCGTTCACAAAAGGCAGGTCTTGCCAAACTAACCTGATCGCCTTCTATGACAAAGTGACTCGACTACTGGACAAGGGAAAAGCTGTGGATGTATCTTCCTGGACTTCAGTAAAGCCTTTGACACAGTTTCTCACAGCATTCTGCTACAGAAACTGTCACCTCTGGCCTGGACAGGCGCACACTCTCCTGGGTGGAAAACTGGTTGGATGGAGGGCCCAGAGAATGGTGGGAAATGGAGTTAAATCCAGCTGGAGGCCAGTTACAAGTGGGGTTCCCCAGGGCTCAGTCCTGGGTCCAGCCCTGTTCAATGTCTTTATCAACGACCTGGATGAAGGCATCGAGTCCTCCCTTAGCAAGTTTGCAGATGACACCAAGCTGGGTGGCAGTGTGGATCTGCTGGAGGGTCGGGAGGCTCCAAAGGGATCTGAACAGGCTGGACTGCTGGGCTGAGACCAACGGCATGAGGTTTAACAAGGCCAAATGCCGGGTCCTGCACTTAGGGCACAACAACCCTGTGCAGAGCTACAGACTAGGAGAAGAGTGGCTAGAAAGCTGCCTCGAGGGGAAGTTGATAGCAACTGAACACGAGCCAGCAGTGGCCCAGGTGGCCAAGAAGGCCAATGGCATCTTGGCTTGGATCAGAAACGGCGTGACCAGCAGGTCCAGGGAGGTTCTTCTCCCTCTGGACATGGCACTGGTGAGACCGCTCATTGAATCCTGTGTTCAGTTCTGGGCCCCTCACCACAAGAAGGATGTTGAGGCTCTGGAGTGAGTCCAGAGAAGAGCAACGAAGCTGGTGAAGGGGCTGGAGAACAGGCCTTATGAGAAACGGCTGAGAGCACTGGGGGTGTTTAGCCTTGAGAAGAGAAGGCTGAGGGGAGACCTCATTGCTCTCTACAACTACCTGAAAGGAGGTTATAGAGAGGAGGGAGCTGGCTTCTTCTCCCAAGTGACAGGGGACAGGACAAAGGGCAATGGCCTCAAGCTGTGCCAGGGGAGGTTCAGGACATCAGAAAGATGTTTTTCACAGAAAGGATCACTGGGCCCTGGAACAAGCTGCCCAAGGAAGTGGTTGAGTTACCTTCCCTGGAGGTGTTTAAAGGACAGGTGGACAATGGGACAATGATGGGAATGATGATCCAAGAGTTCTTTTCCAAGCCGGTGATTCTATGAGTCTATGTTCTCTCTTGTGCCTACTGTTATCTATTTCTTGTTATGTTCTGATATCTGACTTCAAAACTGGACAGACCATTTATTTAACAGCTTTTTGCAGGAGTGCCATAAAAGAGTAAAACTGTAACTGACTGGTTTAACTTCAGAAGCCATAAATGCAAGGAACCTTCAAAAAACCTCTGGCTAGGAGGGAACCTAGTTGTGGATTACTCGCATAATTATCTTCCGTACATACTGCTTGAGTGGTTCAGGGCAAGACTGTTGAGAATAGGCTGTTCTTATACTCCAGTGTTCTCTTATTGGTGAAAATTTTTGAGGATGCTGAAACTAGTTAGAGAGCTAAAGATACACAGTGCTGTAAGGAAACAAATAAAGTCTCACTATCTTCTACATCCCCTTACTTAAAACTGACCCCAGCAAGCACCTTACAATGATTTTTTATGCTTTTTTGTGTCCAGGCTAACAGATGTAATGGTTTTAAACTGAGAGATGGTAGATTTAGAGTGATTACAAGGAAGAAACTTTTTACAATGAGAGTGGTGAAACACTGGTCCAGGTTGTTCAGGGAGGCAGTGGAGGCTCCATCCCTGGGAACATTCAAGGTCTGCTTGGATGGGGCTATGAGCAACATGATCTGGTTAAAGATATCCCTCCTTCTGGTTTGGAGTTGGACTGGTTGACCTGTAAAGTCATTCTACATTTCTATGATTCTATGATTCTATGTTTCTATGTGTAAGTTACAACAAGAAGTAATTTTACCAAAGAGCTCTGATTGTATCAGAATTAGCAGTCTTGTTTTGCAGGGTTTGCTACCAAATAATAATTATATGAAGCTGTCAGCGGTTTACACTCCCTAATCCCCCTTGATTTTCATGAAAATTACTGTAGATATCTACTGCCTTTTGGCAGCCCCAGAGACAGCAGAAGGCAAGTCTTATTTATAAAGCAGGAAGTTAACACTGTTTTCATTCGGGATGCTCCTCAAAAAAAGGGAAACGTGGGCAAAAATGAGGACAAGGACTAGATGTCCTTCTGTATCTGACAAGTAGGTGAAGAAGAGTAGGTGGACTTATAATAATATATTTGGCTCTGTCATTGGAATCATTCACTTTCTGGCTAGAGATAATGAGCTGATTTTCCTCCCTCATTGTTGCCCCCAGTCTATGAAAAGAGACAAAGCTCTGGATGAAGAGTCAAGAGTTAATGAGATCCCTTTCATAGTATTACTCAAAGTAAAATTAAAAGCAAACTCACATTAAATATGGATATGATGTCAGTCTTGTATTAGAAAATTTTAGTTTGATTTTTTTCCAGGAAAGTTAGCTCTAAAGCTTCCTGGAGTTTGTGGGTTACAACATTTCTTTTCTTTAATGAAAAATCATTGGGTCACACATTTATATCAAGGCTTTCTTAATAGACTTGGACAGAAATATCACTAATAAGGTGTAAACAAAAAAAATAAAAAGGAAAATTACAGAAAATAGAAAGAAAATTAAGTGAATATTGAGGAAACTCAACTGACTGACTTTAAACTGTGACCACTCATCTTCTGAGACAAGAACAATACTTGGTAGGGTATGACCTTGTAGTATTTAGTTAATTCCCTACAATTCTGCTTATAAAATTCTAAATTGTTAATGCATGCTAATGTAATTCCAAAGGTTATTCATACCTATATAAGTCAAAATTAAACAGTTGGAACATTTGATTTCTGCTATGTTTTACTTTTGCATGACCATAGCTCTACCCATTGCCAACAGCAGATAGTGTAATTCATGAAACACACATTGAACTGCTGGTTCTTCTTGTACTTGGAAAATAAGAAGCTACTTTTCCTCTTGGAAATTCTCTCTAATGGATTAATGCCACAAATGACCTAAGATATGTTTGCAGCACTAAACAGAGGAATTTGGATATGATCTGCTCTGCGACCCATTCCTGCTATCTGTGAAGCATTTCTTAAGAGGAAAAAATGATAGGGGTTGTTGAAGGACGGACTTTCGCATATTTTTCAAAGCAATAAACATCTCAGCTGTTGCTTTGGGTTTTATGTTGGCTTGTTTTTTCCTATTACTTAACACAGAATATATGTTGTTTTGAGATCTCCCTCTTTGTGTGAGGGCTGCAGATCGCCCTCTATTCTTTTCCAGCACCCTTGTATGGCAACAACTGCTGGCTCTGCAGTATCACGTTTTCTCACTGCAAAACCACCCAAAGTGTTTGACAGAGTTGTCTTGGCTGCACGATAAAGTCCGATGCAAAGCAAACACAGGCAGCTGCAAACTCCAGAGCCATATAGTGTGTCAAGAAGAAAGTACATGCCTGGACAAAGCCCTTCGCTCATTTTTTTACTTCTAGTGCTTTTTGGCTTTTCTTCCTTTGCACTTTCCTAATCCTAGTCACAGTAGAGCAGTTACCAGTTCTGTCACTATCCCTGGTCCAGTCAGTGCTGGGAGAAGGACATCAAACCTTCTTTGGCCTTGCATGCATGATCACAGGCAGCATTGGCTTGGCCTGCAGAGCATGTGGAAGCGAACTCTATCAACCTGGAGGTACTTACAGGTCAGACCAGATCAGGAACATTGACCTTATTAGGTTTCCACCTCCAGACCATGTATCTTCAGGTGTTTTTACCAATTTTTGTGGCTCCTTGCAGAAGTTAGCAGAGGAGTTGGGGCTCATCATAAGTGAGTACTGAAAAAACTGATGAGAGGTAAAAACAATCTCCTGAGGGAAATGGAAGGACGTTCTGAAGCGAGATGGGGAAACTTTGCCAAGCAGGTGGATTTTGAAGCAACTTGTGTTAAACAGGTCAAACAATAAGCCTATAAAACCCAGCTATATAGTCAAGTATTGGAAATCTCAATGCTTGGTGTGACAGTGCTGCTTGACATAATTAATCATTATAAATAATTCATATAATTTAATGAATGTAGAAGTCTGTAGGGTGATGTTCACCATCCCATTCCAGCAATGACCATGAAAGTGGTAACAATCTGAGAATGCTTTTGCTCTTTCTACTCCTGTGACAGACACAGTATCTCCATCACCACCCACCGGACAGTGGTTCTTGCTGCAGGTTCACTCAGAAAATGTCAGTTTGATGTGATATAATGACACTCCTAGAACTGGCCAAGCCAGTTCCTCCAAGAGCAATCAGTGGAAAACCTGTAGCCTCTCATTTCCACATACCTACCTTCTGCCTCACAGTCACTCCACAAGTTTCTTTAGGAGTGTCTCAAAGCTACAAGTGACTTGTGTGGGTTTTTTTTAAGACAGTCTCTTTATTATCTAAGATATAATACCTATTCTCTGGATATCTGAAAAATATATTAACCTGTGCTTGCTCATAATTATCTGTAACTATATATGTATACCTATGTATCTATATATGTAATTTAATATAGATAAACTAGGCACAGGCACAATATTTCCTGTAAGTATGATTGTTCACTACACAATAATCAAGTAAAGCAAGTTTTAAAACATGGATGAGCTTCCATATTAGGCAATAAGTAACTTTGCTTCACATGGACCTACCTCTGAATTCAGATATAGAGCCACTCAAATATCTATTCAGTTACTTGTAACTGCACTCATAGCCTTAGGTCACGCTTAATGTGCAAGAAATTACTAAGTGTAAAACTAGGTGTAAAATTAGATGTAAAGTTATGTTACTAGATGTAAAATTTGCGGCAAAAATCATGTGGGTTTTCTACTCCATTAAAAAGTATAGACTCACAATGAAGATGACACTTACTGATATAAATTAAAGCAAAAGACTGCATTTACTTTGTGGCATGCTTTAGTTATGCATTGACTTTACTGCAGAAGTAAAATGAATGGAGGTTAAATTGAATTTCTTAATTTGAAAAGGAAACTAGTAGGAAAATGAAAAAAAAATACTAGTAGTAACAATCTTTCCAAACTTCGGTGAAAGCAACAGGAAAGGAATTAGAGATTATGATTTCATCTCACATGTGAGTATCTCACACACACCACTTCACCTTCTGTATGGAAAGGAAATGCTATTATAAAATCCATTATAAGCATAAAAAGGAAGGCAAGTTGGTAGTCAAAAAGCCATAAAATGGTCAGTAATACATTGGCTTCTAAAAGAATGTCCCCAATGAAAGTAATTTTCATGGTTGGAAAATGGAATCTTAGCAAATGTAATCATTAATTACTGTTAGTTATGACATAACTGGCAGAAGCTGTTCCAAGATTCTATTTATGCATAGTTTCAAAAGGGTCAATAAATCATTGACGTATGGTGTAGACGTGACTATTGTGCTTTGCAGATGTTACTAAGTGCAGTGTCTGTGGCATGGCTGTTGTGATAATTATAGTCCAGCCTGTTGGACATTAACAGGCTTTGTGCAACAAAACACTTTCCAAAGCAACTTCTGTTTAGTAAATTTTAATCACAGAGACGAAATTGAAGTCTTAATACAGAACAAAATTTAACACAAAACAAAACATGACCCAGCTGAATGAAGAGTCCAAAGGCCACTAAGGAAGAGGGTATGTAGAGTCATCATCTGAGCAAAGGTATGGAGGAGCTGGGTCAACAACAGTGTAGAAGAATAAGCAGCGCTGAACCTAAGCTTGCAAGATTTTCCCCTTGTCACTGCATGCCTGGGCTCTTCTCTACTCTTGACACTGTTATATTACTCTTGGCTCCAAAGCAGACACGCTTTATGTCCGGTTAGGCTTATCTGTGTCATACCACATAGTGGATGCACTTCGAATGACAGCCCAAAAATCCAGCACTCGTACTCTGAGGACATAGTGACATCTTTTTTTTTTTGTGAAGAAAATAAATATCCTTATGCCTTTTTTTCAGTAATTGTGGAATGTGATAAAAGGAAAGTTTCACTTTTAATTAAAAGATTGTTTTTCTGTGTTCTTGTTAAGTCACCAAAATCAAGATTTTATCCAGTTATCTAATGAAAGGAACTCATAGGATGTTTTACGAGTCTAATTTCACTATTTAGGAGGAGGGGTTGCAGTAACCTTACACACTTCTTTTATCTGGGGTTATTTTTGCCCTGGGATCAGCAAAGGATAGCAATGAAGACCCCAGTAAAGGTATAGGCTTATGCAAATAACTTCTGATCCTGTGGATCTGCAGTGCTGGTGAGGAGATTACTCAGTGATTCAAGATGAAGTATCCTACAAGCCCCAAAATGCAAAACTCTTCCATCATCTATGCAAAGTCTGTGAGTACTGATATGATGACCGATTCTCCCATTTTATTAAAAAAATGATTGAATCATTTAAACTCTACTCAAACACAGTTTTGAAAAGCCACAGGTCACAGTATAACTTAGGTTAGCATGTGATCAAAGTTAATAAAAATAATATTTTGATGCACTAGATGGCCAAATCTATACAAGTCACACACAGAAATCATATTCTTGGCTGAAAGCTAGTACGATCCAGTTTCACTAACTTTTTATTCTTGCGTTATTTGTATTGGTACTGTGCAAGAAGAAATTTCCAGACAAATAAGGTAGACATCACTTAGTGCTAAGTAGTCTATTATTTTCTTTCAGTCCATGCATGGCATTTGCTGTTAAAAATCAGTCTTACAAACTAAGCCAAGCTGTGTTAGCAAAGAGATCAAACAGTTTATGCTAATGCACTTTGCCAGTGGAAAGAAGGGTGGAAATCTGAAGCAATCCAAAAAGAGGCATTTCAAGGAAGAGGAGGGTCTTTATTTAGATTATGCTGAGAAGCATTTATTTTACAGCTACTTCTACTCTCTACTGTTATATGAGTTTAATGAACTAGTAGTGCTATATTTGGCTTCCATTTAGAAAATACAATCCATTTGAAAAAAATAAAGTATTTGCAGTGATATAGATTAAGAAATTGGTAGTAATGCGGTGTAATAAACTGAGTAAAAACCTAAAATATAGATGCTGTTAAATTTGCTTCCTGTATTAGTAAGTATACTGGCCCTACACAAGTCATTTATCTTCCCATAGCTTTTATTCCAGACATCTATAAAACAGAGGTGATGATATCCATTTCAGAAACGTATCCTAAAGACTGACAGGTTGGTTATTTGTGCCTCTGCACAGCAGACATGACACAGACCAGATAATCTATTAAAAAAAGATAGTCATTAAAAATAATGTATTCTCACTTTTTCGTATATTATATTAAAGTCTCCTATTGTGATAATTTTTGCAAGCAGAAAATGACTACTTGTGAGTGCTTTGAAATTTATTTACAATATAAGAACTTAAAATCTATGGTGCATTAGTGAAAATACTGCTTTTCTCAATCTCCCTACAAACACATCACATAAGATCTACGGTCTTCTGCAAACATGTTTTCGCAGAGGCAAAACTGAAAAAAATTTTGTTACCTTAAATTTTCCTAAAATTTTGTAAAGGTTACCCTAAAGATGCTTTCTCAGTTGGTTTTCATCTATCCTAAAGGAAAGTTTAACAGCTGCATTGTTTTTCAAGGACTAGAATAATAATATCAAACAAAATTCACTACACATGGTGTGATCTCACACAAATCACTTTTTAGATTATTTCTATACTGATTCTTTAGAACAACTTAAGATGGTCTATGATTCCTCATCATGACTCGATGTCCTCACTACATTCTACACCTCTGCAGCCTACATGAAGGTTATCTACGCTGTGTTTATTTGCAAAGCCCCTGTGGAACTGTGAATACAAATTATTTGCTTTTCCTTCTGAGTTTACTTGTCTTTTAGGGAAAAATTGAAAAAGGTTCTCAAGTAGGCAAAGTAATACCAGAAAGGGTGCTAGCACACTCATTGATCTCAATGTATGTGATGTGCTGGTAATGCTGGGGGTGCTGGTCAGCTGAACATAAGCCAACAGTGTGCTCAAGTAGCCAAGAAGTCCAATAGCATCCTGGTTTGGAAGAGCAATGTTGTGGCCAGCAGAATCAGGGAAGGGATTGTTCCTCGAGTCAGCACTGGTGAGGCCGTGCCTCTAATCTTGTGTTAAGATTTGGGCTCCTTTCTACAAGAAAGACACCGAAGGTCTGGAGCATGTCTAGGGAAGAAAAATAAACCTGGTGAAGGGTCTGGAGAACAGGTCTTACAAGGAGCAGCTAAGGGACCTAGGTTTGTTTAACCTGGAGAAGATAAGGCTGAGGGAAGACCTCTTCACTCTCTACAATTACCTGAAAGAAGGATGCATTCAGGTGGGTGTTGGTCTCTTCTCCCAAGTAACAAGTGATAGGATGAGAGGAAATAGCCTCAAGTTGCAACAGGGGAGGTTTAGACTGTATATTAGAAAAAAATTCTTTACTAAAAAAGCGATGAAGCACTGGAAGAGGCTGCCCAGGGAAGTGGTGGAGTCTTCACCCCTGGAAGGGCTCAAAACCATGTGGACATGGCACTCCGGGACATGGTTTAGTAGGCAGAGTAGGACTGGGGTGATGGCTGGAGTGGATAAGCTTAGAGATCTTCGCCAACTTTAATAATTCTATGATTCTACAATGTCTAGATATTATTTTTTAAAACCTGTGCAGAAGGGGACAAAGAAGCAGGTGCATAAGGGCAGGGTTGCTCTGGGAGTTAATCTCAGTAGAGTTTCAAGGATGAGACTGGATTTCTGATGTGTGAGGAAGGGGTGGAGTTCTGCTGCTTGTTTCAAAATGCTCCACAGTATTGGTCGGTAGTGTGGTTTTAGAGCACAGAAAAAGTCTTTATTTATTCACCCTGACCCAGCTGAAAGGTACATAGTATACCTGGGACTCATTTCAACATATTTCTACTGTCTCTCATTGTCCCACCATGCAGCACCTCGAATAGCGCAGTGCACTGCCAGTTGTGATTTTTATGGACAAACCATTAAATATGCAACCTGCTTACTTTTTTGGTCACCTTCTATTAGGTTTCCAGTTACAAAGCTTGTTGTCTGCTTGTCATACTGGCCTGTTGTCTAATTGCCTGCTTGTACTGGGTATCCTGGTGGCTGTTTCTTGTCTTACATGAGTGTTTATAGACACATTAGGGCATGAGACAGCCTTTTGTTCTCTGTTTTTACTGTATTCAAGACAATGAAATCAGGTCCATTCATAAACTCAAGAGCATTATAGTTAATGCATAACACAGTTTCTCAGTCTAAATAATCTCAACACTAGTCTAAAATCTAGACACTAGATTTTACGGAGAGACAAGTATACAAGTACCCAGCTAAAGCAGTAGTTCTAACCTCAGCTTATTCCTCAAGAGTTTAGCACATCATAGAATTATACCATGGCTTTGGTTGAAAGGGAAATCCCAACCTGTTCCATTCCCCTTGCCAAGGGCAGGATACCTCCCACTAGATCAGGTTGCTCAAAGCCCCATCCAACCCGGACTTGAACACCTCCAGGAATCAGCAAAAAAATATCCTGAAAACGAAAGGACAAACCACTTTTCATCATTAAAAGCAACCTGAAATTAATCAGTTTTTATGATGACCATTAATTATTTCCAGTTTTTTGTATGTGGTAATTTTTTAACACAAAGGCCTTTCCATTTAATAAAATATTTGAGTATAAGTAACCTAAATACTGAAATGTTATACTAATGAAAAAAAAATGATAAAGCAGGAACCACACATGTGTCTGGTCAGGCATTATCTGGGATCATATTTCTCTCTTTACCAACCACATAAAAGGTCTTTGGAAACCAGGGTACTAATTCAGATGCCTAGAGTTGGGGAGTGTGAGTAACCCCTTTTTCTTCACTGATGAAAATGAGATAACAGAAAATAGACCTGTAAGCACACATTCTTTATTTGAAATAAAATTTTTGGTACCTTATATTGGCCTATTCGGCTAACAATAGCTGGTTATACAAAAGCTAGTGTGAAAATAACAAGGCTTTGCAGGAAAGCATAAGTTTTCATTGTGAGAATCACTGTTTTCCTGCCATTTTTCAAAAGTCAGTCCTGTGAAAAAGGTTCTGCAAAAGCTGCTGGCTCTGCTCCACTCCACTCAGAAAGGAATCACTCTGACCATTAAAATGCCATATTTTTTTTGTTTTCTAGAACTTGAAATCAAATCCCAGAAGGTGCTGGGACATAAGAAATACTGAACTTTCAAAATCCTCTACAGGGTATGCAGGGTACCCGAGCACATTCTAGGGTAGGTGTTACAATTTTCAGCCTTCTTCCTCATTATGCTGTTTTTGAAGCACAATTTCAACATTCGGAAGTCTCCAGTAGATCATGTTTTGTTTACACACGTTCACAGGGAGAAAATAAGATGAAACCCCTCTCAATGAGTCTCCCACTCATTTTCCTTTAAAAAGACATACAAAGAACAAAGGAAAAATATCAACGTGGTCTTTGTCACTAAAACTTTCCATGGCTTTGTTGTAGCAGCAAAGCAACACATCTGAAGATTTAAACAAATAATCAGTTGACAGCACAAGTTGATTTGATGCTTTTTTTTAAATCCAATTGACCTTTGTCAAGGCAAAGGCAAAAGAGCAACACTTGACATTTTGCTCAAAATAAAGAAAACATAATTTAGCAATTTTCATCCAACTGCGGTTAGCTCTAGCATCACAGTTGCTCAACTCTTTCCAGATACAAACGATTTGCAGTCCTCACATGCACTAGAAAGCTTCCTGAGAGAGTTGCTACTAAGTGGTTATATTCAGATCTCATATTTAACTGTTGACATAATCCCATTTGGAGAAAAAATATCCATCACAAAAATTCAGTCTGAAAAGAAAACATTGGCAACATGACACTAAACTTTCAAACCAGCTGACTTCAGAATGAATGTACGACAGTACAGTTAATGTTCCTTAAATTCACAGTCTTTTTGCTAGCAAAGGAAAATACTGAAATTCTTAAAGAATTTAGCAGTATGAGATCACAGCCATAGTTAGTGTTTCTGAGTAGGTTAGATATTTAACTGTTCGCCCACACAAATAGCAGCTGGCTCAGAACTAGCAGATGTAGTCAATGTGAACTTAACTCTGAACGTGGTGCTTAATGCCTTCTTTATGCTCTGACAACACCTTGCCTCTCAAGAAGAACTAAGGTGTTGGAACCCCAAAAAGTTGTTCTGAGTCAGGGCCAACTCTGAAAAGGACAGAAGTCTCTAAAAAATGCCTGCTGAGAGACAGGATACATTATTTTGTGCGCAACACAACACTGGTGTGATTATAAGGCTGCTGGATCACAGCCAGCATGCACTCAGACAACAGATGACTGCTGACATGTGAAATATTCTCAGGCTTCTGAAACAAGTTTTTCAAATCCCTGATCACCACTAATATTCGTTTTCTACTCCTGTCATGCACAGAATTCAATTCTTAGACCAATGCGCTCAGTAATGTCCATGGGATTCCAAATAATGCATCAACAGTACTTTTCAACAATGACAGTCATGTTGCTGTTGGGTACGAAATTAGCATCACATTTGCTTCTTTCAAGCCTGTATCATATTGGTGATTTGCTTTTGTCCTAAGATAAAGCAGCACATCTGTCTTAGTTACAAATAATTAAAAACTTACAGCAGAAATTCTTTCACTATTAGTATCTTATATGGTGTATAATTTTGCACTTAGCTTTGTTAGATCCCTTATAATTGCTATTAACCCATTTCATGGACTAAAAATCATCTATTTTATTGTACAGAATACATGAGTCCTCTGAATTACCAATAACATGTAAATCAGTGTAATCAAAAAACTATATTAGTATTTTTTTCCTTTTACTTATACTCCACTTTTGTTGTAACATTGTATGAAATAGCTCCCTAAGAGTTGCAGAGATTTGCTGCATTTCCTTTGTCTGTATTAGCAAATAATGGTTTGAACTGGTTTGTCTTTTTTCACTATAATGAAGCTACAGTCATTCTTACTTTATTCTACTCAATTACATGATCTTTAATTGTCAAACTGACGCCTAATTGTCTTCCAGTTGACAAAATGAAAAACATATTTAGTATGTAAGATATAACTGAACCTATGATATGACACAAAAAAAATTTGCTGATACCTAGATGTCTCCCAGTTTTATTTCAAAGATTCTTTTCTTACTGTATTCCAAAATGCTTTTAAATAAAAAACAAACTATATTTTCACGTCATGTCAGTATTTCAAAAAGTCACTGTTTCTTTTGGCAAATTACCTCCCCTTAGTCCCAGTACAACCTCTCAAGCCCATAAGAACACTTCTTTAGAAGAAAGTACTTCTAAAAAGGATCCATTGAGTAGTTTCTTTCAGGTCAAATCTGTCCTACTTTGGACAACATCTAATTCATTATTTCCTAACATACCAAGATCATTATCAATAGCATTGAGAAAACTGTTCTGTCCTCACTGGAAAATAAGCATGTGCTGTTTATCTGTCTGCACACAGATTGATAAATCTTTTTCTTTTTAAGTACTTCAAGAAAAATCTGCCAAGGACTGGTCTCTTTAATGGTTTCAAGATGATTTTAACTCTGTCTTGCCCACAATACAAGAGAAATTCACAAGGGGAAAAAAATAAAGTGTTTGTTTTTAAAGTTTGGAACTGCTACATAACTCACACTGATTGCTGTGTGCAATAACCTTTCTACTTACAGGAGAGAATTTATTTCATGCATTATTCTGTGAGGATAATATGCTTAAATGACTGAATTTTCTTTTTCTGAGTCTTGTACACATTTTTCATAGCCCCTCCAGTTTTCTTCTCTTACCAGCTGAACAAGTCATCCTAAAAATAAAGGCTGGGTGGTGGTCTTTTAACTCATATCCCTGAGACACTCATCACCTGGATGACATTTCAGAAATCTAAACAATTTCCATCGGTGATACCCATTTTAAATTTATTATAGGTCAAGGATAACATAAAATACAAAGAGGGACTTACACAATTTACTTCAGAAAACAGTTAATGAATCAGTCTTCACTGAATTCCTTTTATATTGGCATTGCTTCAGAATGGCATTTTAGCTTATGATGGTCTCTGCTGAAATTGCATATCATGAATATGCTGAGTAATAATGAAACTGAGAGACAAAAGCCATAATGCCATTCACTCTTTCTACAGTAGTTGCTTGGAGACCACTGAAGATGTATACAAAATAAGATAATTTAGATAATTCAGGAGTTTTTTTTAACATGAGTTTTACAAGCCCCCCAAATAAGGCCTCATCTGTAATTATTATGAAAAAAGGGAGAAAATATCCTTATTATACTGGTGAAACATCAGTCTTGTCCTTGTGCAGGAAATGTGTGGGTGGAGGAAAAGGGGAGGGTTCTTTTCCTAGAGGCTATTAAAACTTTACATGCATTTATTTCACAGAAATGTTGAGATCAGCCTTCATAACATAGTGATGAAGATATTTATGTGTAGAGACCACTTTGCAGTGCTGAAACGTGAGAAACTGAATCCCCTGCTCTGAAGTCATTCCTAAAGATGGCCAATATATTACTTAGACTTTCCTGTCTATATGATTGTAGGTCTTTGGGTTTTATAATTAGTCCTTTGATATTTGATGTTTTTCTAAGAAATCATGTCTCAGCGCCATGCATCTGGTGTTGTGATCTTTCTATTTTTTAAAAATATCCATAGCATCTATATTTTCTGTTGTAAATGGGCAACTGATTGAAATAGTCTCTAATTGGTTTTAGTTGACAATTGGTTGACCAAAGCCCACTTCAGTACATTCTTTCACTCTGTACTTTTTGTATTTTTACTGTACATTATTTAAACACGGGTCTAGATATAAACACCTCTCTTCTGACATCAGTTTCTCCTGCATCTCTTGTGTGGCCAGCAGGGCAGGGGAGGGGATTCTCTCCCTCTACTCCACTCTTGTGAGACCCCATCTGGAGTCCTGCATCCAGTGCTGGAATCCCCAGTGTAAGAAGGATATGGGACTGCTGGAACAGGCCCAGAGGAGGCCACAGAGGTGATACGAGGGCTGGAGCACCTCTGCTATGAGGACAGGCTAAGAGAGTTGGGGTTGAGAAAAGAAGGCTCCAAGGAGACCTTATAGTATCCTACCAGTACCTGAAGGGGCTACAGGAAAGCTGAGGAGGGACTTATTTTTCGAATGCTTTGTTGTTAGTTTTAATATTAAACAAGTGAATTGTATTGAGTATATTTCCTCTGTATGAATGTCTGAATGAGAATCCAAGCCCCAATAACCAGCATAAGAATTTATTTTATTGCATCGATGTAAAAACAGAACGTGTATTTTGATTTGAACCTGGGTTAGTGCATGAATTCTTTGTGCTGTGTTTAATTGTGTTTGGTTTATGCACTCAGCTGATGGAAGAGGGTTTGGTGTTGCTTGTACTAAATCTATTTGAACAAGCTTTTGTGCTTTCTTTGATATCCTGCTAGTAGGTCACCTTGTCCCAGCAATACTATGACATCACTGTATTTCGTTGTGCTTATCTGTGGTGTTTTGCAAAATCTTTAGACAGCTTTTTGCAGCCCCCTATATTTATTCATATCTCATGTCTGTCTAGTACTTGATTTTGTTTGTTTTTGTGTGGCTGAGGTCATCAGAACTACTGTATGGGATCATCTAGTGCGTCTCTGACTCATTGGGAGGAGATGCTTTAGGAAGACGCCACAAGAAACAGGAAGATGGCCTATTTATAGCTGTGGCCTTCCCAGTGTCCCTTGGCTATGTCCCACAGTTAAATAGTATGTTCTAGGAAAAGGCATGTCCTTCACGTGCCACTGGTCCTGGCATGAGCTTTATAAATCGTATGCTATTGTTTATTATCTTTACTACACAAATATAATGCAACTAGAAAGCAGTTTATCTTTGTTCCATTCTTGCTTTCTCAATATGCTGTATTTCTTCACCTTTTTGGTTTTTTCTTTCTAAAACTCTAGCATATTGATTTCTTTTGCTACATTTATTTTCTGCTGTTCCATAAACAGGTTAATCCCCATTATAATGTTTGGCATATTTTCCTTCTATCATAATTAATTTTCCCTGATAGTTTATCTCCTTTGCTACTTGAGCTAGCCCTAGCTACCATTCTGGTTTGCCTCTTCTACTCTAATTAAAGTTTGGTGAATCATGTCTACTGCAGCCAGTGTCAGGCTTGGGCATACACCTGTTCACTGATTTTCTCCGAGTCCATATATCTTGTTAAAGGCAGGTCCTGTGGGCTTCTCAGACATTTGTACCTGAACAACTCAATCTTCTCTTACTGTAATCCACCATGGTTTTCAGATGAAAGAGGGTAGATTTATGTTAGAGTTTAGGAAGAAATGTTTTCCTATAAGGGCAGTAAGGCATTGGCCCAGGTTGCCATAAGTGGCGGCTGCCCCATCGCTGGGGCCAGGTTGGATGGGGCTTTGAGGAGCCTAGTGCAGTGGGAGGTGTCCTTGGCCATGGCAGCGGGGCTGGAACTATGGGCTTTAAGGCTCCTTCTAATCCAAACTATTTTATCATCCTATGATTCTATATCTTTTAAAAATTATCCCATTAGGCAAGTCAGCAATTTTGCCCAGTTTGGAAAACCAGCAATCAACTCTTGCTGCCAGATTTGTCCTGTTTCTTGGGACAATGTATTTTACACATAACATTGTTGACCATTGTAAGAGTGTGAGTCATCCTGATGTGCTCAAACACAGAGCAGGCAAAGACATTTCACTCTGATCTTTATCAGCTTATACAACCACACAAGATCCTTTTGAATACTGTTCTTAATAATAAGATACCTCCTAGTTTTGATTTACTTTTCTCATGATTTGAAATTGTTACTGTTGTTGGGTAACATTCCAATACTTCAAAAGAGCAAAGTTTTCATTCAAAATCACTTATTGAAAGAGTTAATTTATTGCTGCTGTATAGTGAGGCTTAAGCCAGGAAACCGGGACAGGGATAGCTCAGAGGCATTTAATACCTCATAGTCTGCAGTGCGGATACATCCTAAATTATATATGGTCTGTGCAGTGCAACTTGCTGGAAATATAGCCAAAGGATAATCAGGCTTACACTGAGACAATCAGCTGTAGGGAAGAGCCTGAGAATCAGTCTGAAACCTCATCCCAACCCCTCTGCAAACAATGGGTAGAGATCCACCCACCACTCTGAACTTTGAATCCATCGAATGGTAAATATGTGACTGATGACGTTTAGCTATACAAATGAGAAACACACCCCTAATTGCATGAAAACCACGGCTATCATTTAGACAAGAATAATGAATGCAAAACATCTTGTGAAATCCTAACCTTTAGAGGGAAGCACATAAAACAGCAGCTTATTCTTTCAATCCTGACCCCAGGAAGTATCTTGTGAATAAATCCACAAAGGCAATAATATGTACAGAAAAGAGAAATGCATTCCTTTCTGGTTTATAAGTGAATTGATGGAGAGCTGAGACATAGAATCATAGAATCATTGAGGTTGGAAAAGACCTTGAAGATTATCAAGTCCAACCATCAACCCAACAGCATCATGCCTATTAAACCATGTCCCAAAGTGCCATGTCTACATTGTTTTTGAACACCTCCAGGAATGGTGACTCCACCACTGCCCTGGGCAGTCTCTGCTGGTGCTTGACAGCCCTTTTCATAATGAAATTTTTCCTGATATCCAATCTAAACCTCCCCTGGTACAACTTGTGGCTGTTAAATCTTGTCCTACTGCTTGTTACTTGGGAGATGAGACCAACACCCACCTCACTACAACCTCATTTCAAGGAGCTGCAGAGGGCAATGAGGTCTTCCCTCAGCCTCCTCTTCTCCAGACTAAACAGCCCCAGGTCTCTGAGCTGCTCCCCAGAACTCCTGTGCTCCAGACCCACCCCCATCTCTGTTCCCCTTATCTGGATCCGCTTCAGCTTCTCAATGTCTTTCTTGTAGTTAAGGGGAGCACAGGATGACCTCACATGACAGCATGGAGTATGTTTCTGAAACACAGATTCTGACTGGATAGAATAATCAGGAGCACACTGTTGAGGAACCCAAAATATCCAATATCTCAAACAAACTGCTTATCCTTCTCCCTTCATGGTTTTCTAAATTTACTTTTTATTTTGTAAATCAGCTATTGTCCCCCTATATGGCACTTTGCATGTTTATTCCTGGAATTACAGGGAAAGGGATGCTTTCCTCTCCATGCATGAGAATAGCTCATACTATAAACTTGTCTCTGACGGGAACCGCTTCCTGCAGGAAGTGCTCAGAAACAATTTGTAGTTAGTAGATGATTTTTCTATCAAGTGCATTTCCTAGGAAATGTCACAGGGCTAAACAATGAAACTAGATAACATGCAGAGCCCTTCCAGTCTCCTAGGTTGAATCCATTTGGATAACCAACACATTTTAATTGGTTATATTCTGCATTGTTACATGGCCTCTAGCTCCTGAGCAGCAGGGAAGGCCTCTCTTCCTTGTAAACTATTTCATGTTCTCTTTCTTGTAGGGGCAAAAGCTCTTAACAAACACCGAATTGTTTTCCAGCTGCAACAGGTCATGTTGTGCAGCAGAAATGCCCACTAATTAATGGTAAAACTGCCTCTTACTGCAGAGAAACAGCGTCATTTTAACAATCATTATGAATTCTGAGAACTAATAGAGATAAAATGCATGGGAATCAGATGCCAACAGCATGCACTAAAAGACAGTTCCTCTTAGAAGCATTTTGAAAATGTGTTATTCACTGTTGAGTCCCATTTTCCTCCCCCACTTCTAAACATCTGGGCTGAGATTAAAGTTTTGAAGGACACTGGAGATAGCTTCACCTTTTGTGGATGAACATGGCTCTGCAGAGCCTGGAGACCAGAAGGACCTCTCTACAGGAACCATGTGTTCTTCTCCTGACCAGCCCCTGGTTAGGTGGAGTGTGGTCTGCAAAAGCTATATAAAGCTTATAAAGCTGCACCTGCTCATTTATTCCATGTCCACTATCTGTAACACATAATTGTCTTCTGCACAAGCAGTTTGCATACTGACATCTTCTGTAATTAAGACAATTCAATGTCTCTGGTTCTTTGATAAGAAGCACAGACTAAAGAAATTTACACATTCTTCACCTTGTTCCTTCCCTGTTTCTCATTTCATGATGCATGTCTGGTGACTTGAATTACATGCCAGTTTTTCTCTTTTCTGATTAGATAAATGTCAGTTTTAAAATAGAAAAATAATATATGTGGGGTGGTTATTTAAAATGTGGGGGTGTTGCAGGAAATGTTTTTACACTTGTTTTATTGTAGAGATTTACAAAGTGCTGAAGACAATCAACTATTAAAACAAGCAAACACATACAAAAACTGTAACACTGTGAAAAAGCTACTCCATATTTTTTTACTGTTCTCAAGGTACCCAGTTCTATTAAGATATGTTTTCCTTTTAAATATTTGGTAACTTTATACTTTAAAAAGTAATTTCAAGTAATGAAAAATAGTGGACACAGTCCTACATTTTATGTCTGAAAATTCCTGCAAAGGTTCAGGAAGTGTGAAGTTCTTGAGATCTTCATAGCTAGAAGGAAAGCTTTTATTAAATATTGCTAGAGTTGAATCTACAGACCTGCAAGTTTTAATTAAAATATTAACCAAGTAGAGAATATACATTTGAACTTATTGCATTTCCTCTCAGTAGAGGAACACTTCTTTCATATTTGACATTTTGCAGTTTCTCTAGGGCTAGTAATAGCAAAACCAACAGATTTCTCTTGTTGAGGTGGAAGATCAGTACAGATGTAATTTGAATAGAAATTTTCCTGCTACGGAGATGCTGCAGTATCTCCTGCAGTCCAGTTGACATCTATAGTTATTCCACAGATATTATGAGCTACCATTAGGACAAGAAGCCAAATTAATATATCAAAATACAAAAGAGACAATATCTATAGTTGTGAGATAGCAGAAATAGTTGTGATTTTTCAGCCTGGAGAAAAGAAGGCTTCAGGGAGATCTTAGAGCAGCTTCCAGTATCTGAAGGGGGCCTACAAGAAAGCTAAGGAGGAACTTTTCATGAGAACACAGAGCGACAGGATGAGGGGGAATGGCTTTAAATTGAAAGCGGGAAATTTAGATTAGACATTAGGAAGAATTTCTTCCCCGTGACGGTGGTGAGGCCCTGGCTGTGGTTGCCCAGGGAAGATGTGGCTGCCCCAACCCTGAAGGTGTTCAGGGCCAGGTTGGATGGGGCTTTGAGCACTATGATCCAATGGGAGGTGTCCCAGCGCATGGCAGGGGGTAGAACTGGATGGGCTCTAATGTCCTTTCCAACCTAAGCCATTCTATGATTCTATGTTGGTAGAGAGTTAAGGGAAGAATTTCGGACAGAAGGGCAGTGAGGGCAGTCTGACATTGCCATGGGTTTGAAACTAAGTCTGTGCTCCGTGCATGGGGCTGCACAGCAGTGATAACACCATAAGGCAACCCAGCCAGTGAAGGGTGAAGCTTATGGTGTTTAGTTTCTTAATTTTTCATTTCATAGCTCCTCTAAAGGAGTTCAAATAGTTTTTGAGAATATATTTCCCAGCTGTTTAACTGAAGGTGCAGATACAACTTGGGTCATGCCTCTGAAAGATCAGAAACATACCTGCTGATGGAGGCATTTTGACCTATGTTCATGACCCAGTGCTGCTGCAGGATACAGCCGACAGATGAGTATAACTCTTGAAAGTGAAAGTTATTTATGTACAGTCCTTAAGCCCCAAAACAATATATACAGAAATGCATATTATTTCAGTTGCATGGAATTATGTTAGCAATATTTCTGACATTATAATATCCACAAAAATATTCCAGCAGACGCACAAAAGGGTGATGTACTACTCGTACAAATCTTACTGGTATATGCCTTTTGTATGGATAAGCAATGCTGATAAGAGACCAATCAACAAGTGAAGAATAGCCAGTAAACAAAGATAAGTACTTCCTAAATTCAAAGATTTCAAAGCACATGAATAGAAACAAAACTACATGAAGAGTGTTAAATTTAACCAACTGCAAAACTTCACACAGATAGATAAAAACCAAATATTTCTGCTATCATGTCACTTTTAGCTGGATTTAAGCAAAGTCCTGACTTTGGAGTTATTCAGTGGCACATCTCTAATAGTAGTCATGAATTCAACTAGTTCCAGGCAAGCTTTTATTTTTGTGCTTTCCCTATTACCAGCTATCGGACTGGATTACTACTACAATAAATATCTCACAGACCTTATGAGTCTCATATTTAACAGGACTGGCTTTCAACATTCTGTTTTAATTCTTGATCCTATTGCATGATTGGCACCTTGAAACTGGCAACATTAATTAAAATAGCAATAATTCTATGGCTTTGAACTTTACTAGAATAAAATGAAACTTTGTGTTATATAAAGCAAACTAATATAAAGTATCCTCTAGCAGTTATACAGAAGGGTCAGTTCTTTTGCCAAGAATGATAATTTTCATGAAGTACTCATATCCCTCTACTCTAAATATGCACTGGCAAGAAAGTGATACCATTTTAAAGCAAATAACCATGCATATTACAATGTTCTGCCACTGCTTTACCACTACGATAAAAGCTCAGTTATAATAAATTACCTTATTCAAAAACGTCTCTCCTGGATAGATCTATGTAACACAAATCCAGATCAAATCCTAGTAATAATTCTTTATAAAGAGACGGTAAGGAAATATACACAAAAATATATATGTAGATCTACATGTACATACACACACATCACCACAATTTTAAGCTTTCTATCAGTGATGAAGTCTAACAATAAAGTGGCAGTATTACAGTCCTGATGCTAAAACTCCCATAGGGTTTGCCTGCATGCTGAGATTTTGCAGAGGGAGAGAAAAGGGAGTGAATTTGCTTTGGTACAATTGCTAGCCCTGCAGCGTTATGGCAGTCTGACAGGAAAAAAATCTCAGCTGCCTTGCAAAAAGACATTTTATTTGCTTATGGACATCCACAAAATCAAATCTACTCATGTAACTTCACAGAAAGAAACTTCATCACTAAGTTGAGCCAATATATGCCAATATTTACAGAAGAGCTATTTGATAATATTTACTAAATAATTAAATAGTAAGCTAATAAGGTACTTCTTTTCTTAATTTAAAAAATACTTTTATTTCTGAGACTTATATTTTGAAAATGTTTAGATTTCTGCTTTGAAAACTTCCGAATTTTTAATTCAAATCTAAAAAAAATCTGTTCTGTGAAAATATATCTTTTAATTAATTTTCACTTGATGAGGTATAAAGAGTTTTAATACTGGTAAATCATACATGGTGGCATAGCTATATCTGTTATCAAAATGGCAGAGCAACTTGCACACTATAGATTCAGACATATAATTTTTAAATTTTCCATCATTTCACTGTTTTCAGACATCAGAGGCATTTTCCCATTCATGCTATACTATCATCTATTCTGAAACAATTTCACAGTGTAAAGAACAGCACTGAATCTAGTGAAATGCAGCACTGAGTCCAGTGGAAGCACTTGTATGTGCTAAATTTTGCAAAAGGCTGTTTGCATTTTGCATAACTAATAATCATCATCTAGATTATATTTGATTTTTTTTCAGTAAAAAGACCATGCTTTACCAATATATACACTACATAAGAAAAGTTAATCCTCAAGACTCACCTCTAATAATAAAAAAGAATTCAATTGTATAGTTATATAATTAAAAAATCTTCATGGACTTTTTTTTTTTAACTAGAGTTAACATTTATAGAAAATTGAAATACTCAATGTTTTGGCAAAGGCTGCAGATATTTCAGTTTTACTGCTATAATTATGTTAGTAACACATTACATATAGAAGCAAGCAATTTTCTTTCCCAGTGTATTAGCTATGAAATGAAATTTATGCAATTATAGTGCTATTGTTTCTAAACAATGCAATCCTTTACTTTAGTATGCGGTCTGTATGTTAATTTCAGAAATAAACAGAACACACAATTAAGGGTTCTGCCCTGTCACAATGAGTTTCTGGATGTTGTTCAGCTGATGAAGTTGAAATGCCAAACATGTTGCGAGCAGAGGAGATGACCCTCAGCTCTGCAAAGGAGCAGAGTAAAAGGCACCCACTCTTACCTGCAGGCTGTTGAAGATGATGAAGAAGACCAACATCCAGAGGTGACGGTAAGCCATGTGCAGTCCCCCCCAAAGCCAGGTGATAGAAATCAGGGCAAAGAGGTACAAAACCAAGGGGATCTCTGAAAACCACAAACATAGTGTATCAGCCAGAATGTCCCAGGAAAATCAGTTTTTAAAGCATTACTGACACAGGATCCTGCTTCACCATCTCTGGCCAACCTTGGAGCTTGTTCTCTAGTGGTGGGCAGCTCTTTTCCTCCCTGAGACAGGTGAGGGTCTCAGGGCTTTTAGGACCACCCTGGAACTAGGAGACCAGCAGAAGGGCAAGGCCAGCTGCAGGGCTGGGGGATGGAGGGGCCAGGGGTGCGGCAGCCCAGCTCAGCAAACCAGGCATCGGTGTTTTGCAGATGGGAAGAGTACACAAGGAGACAGAAAACACGCTGACCTTGGGGGACACATAGGAGAGTTCTTGGTAAGTGCTGGAAATTTTGGGAGGAAACAGACTTTCAAAGAGAAAAGAAAAAAAGCATTTAAAATATAAAAACTGCTACGGCTCCAACAATTAATTGAATTTTATAGAAACTATAATAGTCTATCCTCTGATTTGTTGTTTGCTTTTCTACAAGCTCAACACCAGAAGGCATCTGCCCCTATAAAACTTTACGTGACAATCTTGACTCAGTCAAGGACTCCCCCAAAGACAGACTCTGCACCAGTGAACATCATTCACCTTCAAAATTATGTGCAGAATCCATCCTTAAGCACACAAACATACAGCTACATTTTATATTCCCTACTGCATTTGCAACATAAAATATTTAAGGAATGCTGGCAGGAAGATGTCCGTGTGGACACAGTTTGCAAAAAGGAAAGCAGAAGTTGGCTTTCCCCCCTACTTGCTCCTGTTGCCAGCAGCCAGGTCCACCACGCTGGCTCCCCATGTTGACTATATTCTCGGTAGACTTCAAAGTCCGTGTTTGCCCAGGTCTGTGAACTTCAGGGGCAGAGGTGCTCGGCCAGGCATTTCCCCTCTCCTCCTTAGTCATGCAGGATCAGCAAAGAGCAGGGACACGCTTTGGAGAGGCATTATTCTAGAAACACCAGCTTGGGAGACTTTAGGCATTTTGTTTAATACTATACAAATAATAAGTGCTTTCTGAATGCAAGCAACAGTCAAGACTTCCTTTGTGAAAGACAGGCAGTATTTGCTTCAGAGCTAAAACTATTACTTTGGCAGAAAAGCATGTGTATGTATTTATAAACAAGGGAAAGTCTTGAAGCAAAGCACAATATCAGTAGGTACCATGTTCCTGAAGGTTTCCCTAATACACCCTAACACCGTTCAGTAAAATTTGGGGTGCAACCTCTGTTTCATAGTGTGACATAACATTTAACAAAGATCTGTGTTTTCTTAGTGAATTACAATGAGATACTGTGCTACATATGAAAATTAATACTATGCTAGAGTAGTAGAGACCTAGGACAATAAAACTGAACTATTAAAATAAACTTAGTTCTTAGGAGCAGCTGACAAGGCCTTGATTTTTCTACAGGGAAAAAAAAAACAAACCAAAAACTTACTTATTTTTACTGAAAAATAACAAAGACCACTACAGTATTAAGAAAATCAGATTCTATAAGCAAAAGTGTTTGAAATCTCAGGTCTTAACATCATTAAGGTAATGCCATTCTGCCTCTTGTGTCTGGAAATGATCTAAAACCTCCCCAGTTTAGCCATTTATAAAGTGCTGTTTCCATGCAGGCAGGATTCCTAGATTGTGCTTAGTAGGTTGGGAGGACGCAGTGTTCTGAGCCTTAGGCAGGCAGGAACATTTAGCAAGACCTGAGGAGGCACACAAGAGGGCACAGGAGCCTGAGAATGGCCTTAGATTCACGTATTTCATATCACAGTAAATCTAAAGGATCCATACTAGATCAGTACATACAACACAGGGCCTGTGGAAGACCCACTCCTCATGAACAGAAAGCTGGAGGCCAGACTGGATAATTTTGGTTGTCTCAAATGACATCTGATGCCCATTAAGTACCTGACTCACCAAAATTTTCTAAAGGTCTGTGACTTCCCAGGGATCCCTGAACCATAATTTAACATCAAATCCAGTTAATCCATCAAATCCAGGAAGAGATCCAGTGGGTCTCTTCCAACCTGGTTATTCTGGCTATTCTGTGATCAATAATACATGTGTGTTTTTCAGGGCAGCATCAAGGGAAGAAGATTAAGGCTATGGACCTCTGTTATTTGTCTGGGAGGAACTCAATTTTGTCAGACTTAATTGAATGGAAATGCAAAGTATTCCTCACTCCAGAGGCACTAGCATCCCTTGCATTAAATCACCCATTTCAAAGCCTTTAGGCAAAATTGAAAAATTGCTTGCAGCCTGGACAGATGTTGAAACAAAATTTCCTATAACAGATACTAAGAAACATGGCCAACATCTCAATGCTTTCACAATAATTAAAACTGCAAAACTCTCAAAAGTACTAGGTAGTATAGTAAGAAGTAGAACATTAAGTATTTCTCTTTGTCCTACATTGCATGCACTAATGAGCCCAAATATTTATTTCGTCTCAATTTAGTAATGGTCTCAATAAAAATAGCAATGCGTTTGTTTTTGAGATTATCATAGAATCATATAATCATGGAATAGTTTGGGTTGGAAGGGACCTCAAAGCCCATCTAGCTTCAACCCCCTGCCATGGGCAGGGACACCTCCCACTGGATCATGGTGCTAAAAGCCCCATCCAACCTGGCCTTGAACACATCAATATAATCCGAAAGTTGTCATAATAACAAAATTCACTGAAGTAAAAAATAAGAAAACATACATAACATTTTTTTTTGTGGGGGAGGCTTTTTGTAATGTAATTCTAAAGGCAAATTCAGTAATTTTCTTTGTATCTCAAAATCATGCCATAAACTTTAGCTGTTTATGAAATTCCTCTGATATAATGGACTGGCAAGTAACGTTCACTAATGCATAGAATTCTAAATGCTGTACACAGACTAAAGTGAGCAAAGCAGAGACATATATTGGGAAGCTGAATAATGATTTGGCTTTTGTATTTCTTCTCAATATTGCTCAACTCAGGTAGGGGGAAGGGGACAGAAGGAAGCAAATTGTAGGACAAACTGCAGGCAGCAGAACATGTGAAAAACTAACATCCTGATTCTGGCTTTTAGGGCATAAACATCAGCTAAGGAAAAAAACCATGATATTAATCAGCCTTATGAGAAACGGCTGAGAGAGCTGGGGGTGTTTAGCCTGGAGAAGAGGAAGCTGAGAGGAGACCTCATTGCTCTCTACAACTACCTGAAGGGAGGTTGTGGAGAGGAGGGAGCTGGCCTCTTCTCCTAAGTGACAGGGGACAGGACGAGAGGGAATGGCCTCAAGCTCTGCCAGGAGAGGTTTAGGCTGAACATTAAGAAAAAATTTTTCACTGAAAGGGTCATTGGGCACTGGCAGAGGCTGCCCAGGGAGGTGGTTCATTCATCTTCCCTGGAGGTGTTTAAGGGACGGGTGGATAAGGTGCTGAAGGGAATGGTTTAGTATTTGATAGGAATGCTTAGATTTGATGATCCGGTGGGTCTTTTCCAACCTGGTGATTCCATGATTCTATGATTGCATAACCTAGCACCTCTAGATTGTTGAAATCACAGATCATTGAAATAGCTGTGTATATAAAGCAAATGAGAACAGAGAAATATGATGTCTAGATCATAAACTTTCATGTACAATGATCTGACTTTATTATCTTCAAGTGTTTGTGAGAGCAAAAATTGATAAATTCAGTGTTGTCTTACCAGGACAAAATTACCACGAGAAAAACCAGAATCAAGTTCACCGAGCTAACAAGTGCCTATGGAGCGATCCTTGAATAATTCTGATAAAAGTTTGTGTAATGAATGCTACTCAGTTGAAACACATCAATTAATGTATGCCTTATGACAATAAAGATTGCCTGAAGATACCTGCTTTTGCGAAGTGCTGAATGTTTGTACATTTACTTCTGCTTTTATCTTTGTCAGCAACAATTGCTTCACTGTCAGTGTTGTAAAAGTTTAACACAGAGCTGAATCTTTGGCAGCATTCAGTTTCAGCTTTTTGAATTCTCTTCACCCTTTCTGATCAGACAATTTGTTGTATTTAATCAAACAAAAGATCAATTACTAGAATAAACACATCAGGAAATCAGCGATAATGTCTTTTAAGTCTGTAAAAACAGCCCTGCATAAAGGATGACCATAAATAGGCTTGAAACGAAGCAAAAGAGATACTCTAACTATCTATGACTTCCTTCACCTAGAAAGAAAACTGACAGCCCCCTCCTAAACTAACTCAAGGGGTATTTCTGAGCTGATGAACCTTCACTGACATGAATTTTACTTTAAATCCAAGAGCAAGCAGTTGCCTTTAGATTACCCAAGTAGACCTTAGCATATTAAAGACTGCCATGGAACAGTCAACTCAGCATCAGTGTGGTGCAACTCAGACATTGTCAAGCACCTCTGTTGGGTATTATATACGCAAACCATGCTGGTCCATATGTTGGTCCACATTTTTTTCTTTTTACACCATTACCACCCCTTTTTTTAGTACTAGGAATGGTAAAAGATTTTATTTAAGTAACAGTCAGTCCACCCACTCCTTAAATATATATATATAGATGTACGTATGTATATATCACCATCTTGACTATTTGTGCCTCTCCTTGAAATATCTTGTCTTTTCCCTAACCATAAGCTTAAGAAACATTGGCAGAACTGACAACTCAATACAGATAAAAGCAGCTTATGCGGTTTTTCACAGTCTGAAAACTTACAATAGTCCAACTTGGTGTCTGAGGAGGTGAAATTACAAACATCCAATTTACCAAACAACTAAATGTTCTTATTGTTTCTCACTTCTTCCCCACTGCTGAGAAAATATTTTTTTTCTTTATTAACGTACCTATAAATTTATTTTTCTGCAATACTTACTCCCCTGAGAGCTGCGGTACATTGTAAACAGTTTTTATGGGTGGTAAAACTGTCACTGTATTACAATAGGGAAATCCTTAGAGTAAACACAGATTTTGTCCAGTGATTTACATAAAAGTGATACTGGTGAGAATTTGAAAGATAGGTTGCAATATTTTCAAGACAGGTTCGTATTAGATTACAGAATTCACGAATCGGGAGAAGTATTGAAATGATGAAAAAATGCAATTGACTCAGTGGGAACCTAAACAGAGCTTTAATGGGTATGGAAAAAAGTTAATTTGGCCTTGCCTCTAGCAAGGGTCAAAAAAAGCTGGTTGTATGTGATTCTACTATTTACAAACAAGGAGTTTTCTCTTTTCCCAAGTAACAAGTGATAGGAGAAGAGGAAATGGCCTCAAATTGCACCAAGGGAGGTGTAGATTGAGTATCAGAAAATATTCCTTCACTGAAAAGGTTGCCAAGCACTGGAACAGGCTGCCCGTGGAAGCAGCAGAACCACCATCCCTGGTAGGATTTAAAAGATGTGTAGATGTGGTGCTTAGGGACATGCTTGACAGGCTGAGGGAGTTGGGCTTGTTTAGCATGGAGAAGGCTCCACGGAGAACTTTTAGCAGCCTTCTAGTACTGAAAGGGGCTACAGGAAAGTTGAGGATGGGCTCTTTATCAAGTAGTGCAGGAATAGGATGAGGGCGAATGGTTTTAAGCTAAAAGAGGTGAAATTTAGATTAGATAGTCAGAAGAAATGTTTTCCTGTGGGGGTGGTGAGGCACTCTCACAGGTTGCCGAGAGAAGATGTACATGCCCCATCCCTGTAGGTGTTCAAGGCCAGGCTGGATGAGGCTTTAAGCAATCTGATCTAGTGAGAGGTGTCACGGCCCATGGCAGAGGGGTTGGAACTGGAAAGGGTTTGAAGTACCCTCCAACCCAAACCAGAATGGTTAATCTGTAATAAAAAAGAAAACAGCCTAAGGCCTAAGAAATTCTGATAAACTCAGTGCTCTGAAGAAAACCTGTGGCATCACTTGGAGAAGTAACTGAAATGAACTAGGAGACACAACACACTGCTTCTATGGATTGCCAGTGCTAGTACTCTCTTTGTGACACCAGGATTAGTCTGTTCAGAATACCACATTCTGTCAAGCAGGTTCGTTTTGATGGGAGGTCTCTGGGGGAGACCTTATAGCAGCTTTCCAGTATCTGAAAGGGACCTACAAGAAAGCTGGAGAGGGACTACTTACAAGGGGCTGTAGTGATAGGATGAAGCGGAATGGCTTTAAATTGGAAGGAGGAAGATTTGGATTAGACAGTTGGAAGAAATCCTTCATGATGAGGTCAGTGAGGTCCTGGCACAGGTTGCTCAGACAAGTTGTGGCTGCCTCATCCCTGGAGGTGTTCAAGGCCAGGTTGGATGGGGCTTGGAGCAACCTGATCCATGGTGGAGGTTGGAACTGAATGGGCTTTGAGTGCCCTTTCAACCCAAACCATTCAACGATTCTATTATTCTATGATGTTCTTGCAATTGGCAGACAGAAAAAATCATAACTTTCCAGTTTGTATTGGTTTATGTATATCAGAAGATACTACAATATTTATTCCTATAATAAACATCTAATTCTAAGGGAAAAATACTGCATAATCCGAAATTACCGATTTTCTGTTTCTTCAGTTTGTAGAGGTAAAACTATGTCTTAACTCTATGTATGCAACCTGTTTTGTTACAAAACTCTCAGGTTATGTTTTCATCCTTCCTTCCATACCCAATAGGATAAATAAAATTCTCCAGGACAATGAGTATGAGCAGTGAAAAAAATCAAATAGAAATTAATAAAACTGGATATTATGAAATATTATTAAAGCAGAAGTCTAATACTGAGAATGTCTTTGCAGCAAATGTCTAGAGGACCGAATTGTGGAGAATAAAGAATACACTATGCTTTCATAACATGTTCAAATGTATGTACTCTCATCACTATGTTGCCCCATATTATGTCATTTTCTTTTGCCTGAGGTTTTTAATTCTTTTTTCTAAAAATAGAAAAATCCATAAAAGAAGCAATTAAATAATATGGCTTTAATGATTGTGCGAGTTTACCTGTAAATATTTACTGTGTCTTCCCTTAGGTTATTAAACTGATAATGCAACTTTAATTGCCTTTATTTATTCTTGGCTACACATCAAGACCTACTGCAAATCCTGAAAGGTCTTTCCAAACATTTTTCCCTACATCATTGGGGAGAATATATTGCTTCACAGAATTTCATGTTTGTGGAAGAAATAAATTTACTGACTATTGCTTAATAAGTCATGAGTTGAACTTCATCAGAACTAGGAAAATGCCACAAAACTAGTTTTCCTAAAACCACTTCTGAATAACAGTGTTCCGAATCCTGTTGGCTCCATTTTCAATTGCTCTTGACAACTGCTGTAGAAAAGGAGTTTGGTAACAGGAATTTGTGGCCAAAATAAAGAAGCTAGCAGATTTCCTCATAGAGTTCAAAGGAGAGAATGCCACCATCATGCAATCAATGGCTCATGACAATACCTCTGATTCCAGCTACGAAATTCTAAAGATGCATAGAATTTAACAGCAGCTGTTACTGAAGAACATAAAGCTGGTAGGTATGTGTTTGTGAAATCCAGCTGGACAGAATTGGATCATTTGTAAACACACGAAGCAGCAAACCTGTTAAAATACCATTTTTAGCTTGTTTATATTTTTTTGATCTGCTGCTCCTTGTGGCATAGAGAGGTTTGAAATTAAAGAATACCTCCTAAAAGAGAAGTACACCTCCTATTAATCATTAAGACTACAGCACAACTATAAAATCATAGAAGATTGACCTCTCTAATCATCACATTAGGTCTCAATTTTTCTGCAAACTTTCTCATACATCTTTAAGACACTTTATAGCATAATGAGATGAAAGACCATGTATCATATTGTAGCTTATGCTATTACTGTTATTCAAGGAACACAGCTAATCCCAGAATCAACAGCAAATCAAAAAAAAAAAAAAAGAAAGAAGAATTGGAATCTACTTATCTCCATATAATAAAATTATTTAGAAGTATTACACAAAATATTAAATGAGTGCTAAATTCACAACTGCACAGGCATAACTCATGCAAATTAACTTGCTTCTAAAGATTACTTAGAAAGAAGAAAGCTAATTTAGGCATGTAAAGCACAGTGCAAACAATCTAAATTACATGAGTGTAGCTGATGTACTTAAGTTATTATCTTATTCAGATCTTTGGTTTTTTATTTTAGCTTGTAATTATGCTTATGCATTTTTGCCTTAACTGTATTTGTAAAAATCTCAGAGGCAAGGATTTGTTTTTCTTCTTATCACAGAAAAACAAAAGGCCCTGGAGCACTGTGAAGACTAAAATATTATATCCAATATGTGCATACTGTGAATACTGTGCATAACACTTAATTCAGAGGTAGCCAGCATCTGTTTATTTACTGCTAGATGCATATCGTCATCTCAAGGTGAAAACACATCTGCAATGCACTGTTCTTTGATTCTCTTAGATATATAATATGTATCTTATATTCAAGATAAAGATTCTAGCATACAGCTGACATGATAAGAAAGACAGGTAACTACAGATTTACATCCTCACTTAGAATCAAAAGTCCTGTCCTCAGCATCATTTCCTGAGTGCAGAAGTATGGTTGGAATGTCCTGCACTTGCATTTAGTATGGCTTATTTGTTTCGTGAGAAGATCAGATGATAGGAGATATAGGTGGACCCCAACATGTTCTGTCATGATCAGGGACTGCATACTGCCAAGACAATAAATATATTAAAGAAATTTATACGAAGGAACACGCAAGAAGGTAGTTAAAATTTTACAGCTAAATATCTAAGGCATTCTTCACCCAGTTCTATTTTGGCAACAGAAAGTTTTAATCTTTAAATTAATTCTGGCACATTAACAATGATGATATCTGAATCAGGTAAGTTCTACTGCATATTTATGGGTAGGGCATGAAAATTCTGCCACTACATATTGTTCATTAAATGGATGTCATCTATTCACAGAGGTAATATTGGAGAAAAATGCAGGTGATTTTTCAGTTATTTTTTTTCCATTATAGTTTCAAATCTTTTCATGAAATTGGGAAAGTTTAGTGAACAGTTGGAAAATATATTTATGTATATTCTGTGGTTTCAATATAGGATGAGGGATGATGTGATTGAGAGCAGCCCTGCAGAGAAAGGACCTGGGGTGCTGACTAATAAGAAGCTTGACATAAGCCAGCAATATGCACCCACAGCACAGAAGGCCAACTGTGTCCTGGGCTGCATCAGAACAAGCATGGCCAGCAGGGTCAGGGAGGGGATTCTGCTCATCTACTCTGCCCCCATGAGACACCGTCTGGAGTCCTGTGTCCAGTTCTGGAATCCTCAGTATAAGAAGGATATGAAGCTGTTGGAATGGGTCCAGAGGAAGGCTACAAATATGATCCGAGGACTGGAGCACCTCTTCTATGAGGACAGGCTGAAACAGTTGGGGTTGTTCAGCCTGGAAAAGAGAATGTTCCAGGGAGACCTTATAATGGCCTTCAAGTATCTGAAGAGGGCTACAAGAAAGCTGGGAAGGAACTTTTCACAAAAGCATGGAGTGATAGGACAAGGGCAAATGTCTAAATTGTTAAGGGGAAGATTTAGATAAGACATTAGAAAGAAACTCTTCACAATGAGGATGATGAGGCACTGTCCCAGTTTGCCCAGGGAAGTTGTGGCTGCCCTGTCCCTGGAGGTGTTCAAGGCCAAGTCGGATGGGGCCTTGAGAAACCTGATCCAGTGGGTGATGTCCCTGCCCATGGCAGATGGGTTGGAGCTGGATGGGCTTTAAATGCCAAGCCATTCCATTCCATTCCATTCCATTCCATTCCATTCCATTCCATTCCATTCCATTCCATTCCATTCCATTCCATTCCATTCCATTGGATTGCTGTCTTATTACTCTCCAATTTCTACATTTGCCTATTAGGACCATCGAGAAAAAACAATCATCTCTTATATAGGCCTATTTCAATATCCTATTATATCTGCCAGGTCCAACTATTCTGCTTTATACTATCTGAATTCTTTCAAAAACAGTTTCTCTTGTTGCGAATTTAAATATTAGTTCATCGAGTGGTTGTTTAACCAATGCACACTTCTGACTTGGCTCCTGTCAAGGCTAACTGTTGAGAAGTTAGTTTCTATATTTAGCAGAATCATCAGTCAACAGAACGTGTTTGCAGAAAGGCTGGCAAACTGAACCAGTTCAAATCGAAGTCTCTTTTTTAGCAAACTCAGTGCATATCTTGAGGCAGAAATTAGATTCTTTGCAAAGTAGCTTTCATTCTGTTTTTCAGTGTTCCCTTTTGAGGAGAAAGAACTGCCTGCTCTAAGAAAGAATTTATTCTTATCCCATATTGCCCTTTCTTCTAGCCTTCTACTGTTAAGGAGAATTCCCTGACCTAAGCAAGCTATATCAATCACCAGGTAAAAAAATAAGACTAGTGAAAGAGCAATTCTGGAATAGTAACACAGAATGTGAGAGTGTAACCTCACATATTTAGTGATCCAGACAGGGCAGTGAGAAGTGCACATATTGCCCAAATTAGGATTTGGCAAATTCTATTTGTGTTTATTCTCCAATGCAACTTTGTTTTAATGATATGCCTTACAGTAGTATCCCAGGCATAAGAAAAGAGCACTCTGGGAACATTGCAGTCCTTGGGCCATGATGTTTTCTTGAAAGCCTGGAAACTACCAGAACAGGGCATCATAGACAATCAAGAGCATCCAGGATAAATCTAGAGGAGTAGGAAGTATATATGCATGACAGAAAAAGAGGTACAACTAATTATGAATATCTGTGTATAAATATATGCAAAAAACCCCAAGTGCATCCTATAGCTTCCCTAGAAACTATTTAACCATGTACAAAGAAATCATCTCTGCTGTTACAAGGAGGTAACCTTTTTAGATATGTATGTTTAAACCCAGCACAGTTACTCTCCTCTAAATAACAAAAAATACATGACAGTCTCTTTTAATGTGGGTAATAACAAACTCTGCTCCTACAGAGGGAACAAAACAGTAAAACACAGTACTGCTACCTAAGTTCTGGAAGAAGTTTTGCTAGAGCAGACAGAATTTATTCTATTAGCTGTAAAAGACTACTCTGGTGGCCCTCTATGATGGAATGTCTATTTTTGTAGATAAAGGAAGTGCCATTGCAGTAATCTCTCTTGACTTCACTAAGGTCTGTGACATAGTCCCACGCAACATCCTTGTCTCTAAATCAGGGAGATGTGGTTTTGATGGGTGGCCTACTTGATGGCTAAGGAATTGGCTGAATGGCCATATGAGACATACTAGGACCATGTACTCTTCAATATCTTTAGTAATGACATAGACATTGGGACTGAGTGTGCCCCCAACAATTTCATGGATGATACCAAGCTGAGAGGAATAGTTGATACGCTTGAGAGATGGGATGCCACCCAGAAGTACCTTGATAGCCTAGAGAAGGGGGTCCATGTCATCTTCATGAAGCTGAACAAGGCCAGTTGCAAGGTCCTGCACTTGGGATGGGGTAATCATCAGTATCAGTACAGACCCGGAGAGGAAGAATTGTGAACAGCTGTGCAGAGAAAGACTTTGGGATACTGGCAGATGAAAAACTGAATGTCAACTGCAATGTGTGCTTACAGACCAGAGAGCCAGTTGCACTCTGGACTGCATGACAAGAAGCATGGCCAGAATGTTAAGGAAAATAATTGAAGCCCTCTATGCTGTTCTGGTGAGACCTCTCGTGGAGTCCTGCATCCAGCACGGGGGTCCCCAGCACAAGAAAAACATGGAACTGTGAGAAAAGGTCTAGAGGAGAGGCATGAGAATGAACAGAGGGATGGAACACCTCCCCAGTGAGAAAAACCTGAGACAGCTGTGGCTGCTCACCCAGAAGAAGAGGAGGACCTGGGGAGACCTTAAGTGCAGTCTTTCAGTATTTGCAAAAAGACTTATAAGAAAAACAGAAAAAGTCTTTTTTTTTTTTTTTTTTAACCAGAGATTGTAAACACACAACAAGAGGCAATGGTTTTAGACTGTAAGAGGGTAGATTTAGACTGGATATAATGAAGAACTTTTTATGACGAGGTTGGTGAGACATGGGAACAGGTTGTCTATGATTACACTATTCTGTGATTCTGGATAGTGCAAGATGAACCTTCTTTGCATGGTGAGCTTTAGATAATTCCAACAATGTGAGAAAAGAGAGAAAGAAAAAAATTTTACTTAGTTTTCAGATTTTCAACCACTTGCGTATTCAATTTATTTTTTAAAAAATGCAACAATACACACTGCAGATGAGGATAAACTTCATTGTTTCTATTCCTATTAATTTTTTATTAAACTTAGTAACAGCCATCCTCAACCAGAGATTATGAATATGGAACTGCAGAATTACCAGCTGAAGTTCAACAGACTTTTCCTGTGATCTATGAAATGGACTAAAGAGTTTACAGATAGAAGGCAGATAGAAATCTTCTTTCTTTCAAATCTGCATATTCAACTCTTTTTCCTATTCTATCATAATACACAAGCCAGTGACCTTGCTATTATATTTTTACTGTCAACATTCAGTAATGTTTTGCATGAATTATTGCAGAATCCACATGGGGTCATCTGTATCACACTACAATTTTATCTATCTTCTAACTGAACAATTCCCAGGAAGAGAATAAATGGTACTAGTTCAAATTTTCACATGAAAATGGGTGTTTGTATGAATATCTGTGTATAAATGATAATTAGGTGTCTACATATACCACTCTTTCCTTTCTGCAATTCTCCTTGTTCTCTGGAATTTAAATGAACAGGTGTCTACAATTACTAGTAAAAGCAAAAACCTATTTAAAACATATTTTTGTCTGTGTTTACACCTCTCTATACTCGATATGTCAGATTTGTTTACACTGTCACTCACTTGAAATTTTATTCTCTTTCTAGAAAGGCTAATTAGGAGACAAGAGGGAGTTTCCCAAAGCAGTGTTTTTTCTGGGATTTTTTTTTGGTTTTGTTTCTTTCATCATTTACTGCGCTATTTAAAGTACAGTTTGGGTACTCAGGCTCGAGGCTAGTAAAGGTAATTTCACTGTAGGAATTTATTGTTGTGGATGACTGCACAGGGAGTAAATCAGTGTGGAGATGACAGCCAGACACGAGCTAGAATAAGACACTACACATACACAACTGTTGATTGGTAGCACCATCTTTCCTCTGATGTTGGATTTAACAGAGAAAAGCCCTGGAATATTCATTGCAATAACAAAAGTGCAAAATGCCTGTGCAGCTGTGAACTGGATGATCTTTACGGTCCCTTCCAACCCAAACTACACTATGATTGTACGATAACTTAAAAAGGTAACATTGCAAAGGACCTTCTGACCACACATGATCTCATAAGTCCCACTGAAGCCAAAACACGATGCAAGTGTGATCCAGGCCCCCCCTCTCTGTTGTGAAATGACTATTTATCACTCAGTTGATTGCAAGCAACTTTGCCATTGTGAAAGGTATTGGCTCTCACTGCATCCTCTGTGGTAGCTGCAATAGCAGCACTGAAGCAGACGCAGGTCCCATTGAGTTCATAAGAACATGCAGTCAGCAAAGTGATCCCCAAAGAGTGGATCATACAGTAAGATTCAAAATTTAAAAGTGGTAATAGGTCTTAACCACAGCAAACTGCCTATGAATATGTCTTTAAAAGTACAGAATATCCATAAAATATTAAACAGAATCTAAATATACTACTACTATCTCAAATTTCAGGATTGAAACGTTCAGTCAGAAAGTCAGAGGCCTTTTCTTAACAGTTAGTACCACAATGTACTTATAGGCAACATTACAAATAGAGAAATCACCGGCCTTTCCTTCTGGAAGATTGTACTATAAACACAGATAAACAGAGAGGCCTTACACAGCCACAGGCACAGTAAATCTCACCAGGCAGCTCTTTTTCTTCTCTAAAACAGCCTCTCTCCAACTTACTCTCAGCCACACTGCACAAGATACTTAGTTTGTCCTTGCAAAAGCCCTGTGCTAGCAAACCACTAGTCTGCCATGAAGGTGCACAAGTAGTAAAAGGTACAACCTGCTTTAAAAAAGCACCACTATTATTTACATTATATTGAACACCTGTTTTCCTTATTTTTACTGCCTTTTCTTCTGAGACTTCAGCATTCTCTATACCATTTCCTGGACTCTGCTAGAGAGAAAAAAACCCTGAATCCTGTGTTAAATCAAAGACAGCTTTGTTTCAGCCCTATTATTTCATGTCTTTATGTCATGTACATACAATTCCTATTAGAACTTTCTGTCATTTTGCATGCCAACTTTATTTGTGGTATTGTTTCAGTATTCAGATTTGGGGGTTTTTTTCCCTTTGGTTTAACTGCTCTGAGACAAGCCTTAACCTTCAACATATGGATATGGAATCTCTGTCCTAAGAGACACTAAAAAACCTTTGCTTATAAAGAACTAAACTATAGCCTTCATGAGTGACTTCTGATTGCACCAGGCAGTCCCTTTTATATCAGAAAGAAATGGAAGAGTAAAGTGTAAGTAAGGTCTTGAGTTTCATACTTATAAGCTATGTTTATTTGACCTTATCCTAATTCATATATGTCTTACTCCAGCTGGCATTTTGTCACTATGAAAGAAATTAATATTTAAAGAAATGGCAAGATAATAACTATTTAATACTTACTTTCACCTTTTTATAAAATAAATGTATTTCTATAACTCAAATTCTCAAAAAAGCCATAACCCCTCATTTCATAATATGAAGTATCACTGGAAATCTGAGCATTTTAACAAGAGAGCTACTCCTTATATGTCTGAACAGTTACAAGCACTGGACTCCCCCATGGAACTTTTTAATAATACACTGTCCTTTTCAAGTTCACATGACCTTTATTTAATGAATTGGGAAAAATGATTCAAGAATCTTTCACAAGTTAATAAAATCTTATTAGCTTCATGCAGCCAGGGAGAAAATATGACTTACTTTGACTGAAACTCTGTATAGTTGCACTTGTTTATAAATCTCAGAATTTTTTTTCCCAAAACGCTATGAAAACAAAAACCAAATATTCTAAGGTTCCCACTGAGTGTCGTACTATTACGGCATTGGTCTAAACTGCTGCAACTTTATTTTGGGAACATTATTGTATTTGAAATTGTTCTGACAGAGGAGACCAACCAATACTTCCTGTTTTGCACAAGATAGATCTTCTCTTAAAGCACATTCATGTTGCAAGTCGCACAATGAAGTTTAAAAACAGAGGCATTAACTCCAAATATTCCAACAGGCAGCTGGTGCATGACTGTGCAGCTACCAAATATAATGCAAAACACAAGGGCCAGGAGCAGTGCCCACCAGCTGAGGCTGAGCAGATGGCAGTGTGGGTTTGTACACTGGCAATCACTGCACTGGGGCAGCTTCAGCTCTCCCTGTGAAACAGAGCTGCTCAGTATCACCAGTCAAAACCAGACATGGGGAGACAGTGCTCCAAGCAGGGCAGTGCTGTGCCTTATTGCTGTTCTCTTTACTAGGCTAGACACAGTTTCTCACAGCATTCTGCTTCAGAAACTGTCACCTCTGGCCTGGACAGGCGCACACTCTCCTGGGTGGAAAACTGGTTGGATGGAGGGCCCAGAGAGTGGTGGGAAATGGAGTTAAATCCAGCTGGAGGCCAGTGACAAGTGGTGTTCCCCAGGGCTCAGTGCTGGGTCCAGCCCTGTTCAATGTCTTTATCAATGACCTGGATGAAGGCATCGAGTGCTCCCTTAGCAAGTTTGCAGATGACACTAAGCTGGGTGGAAGTGTGGATCTGCTGGAGGGTCGGGAGGCTCCAAAGGGATGTGGACAGACTGGACTGCTGGGCAGAGACCAACGGCATGAGGTTTAACAAGGCCAAATGCCTGGTCCTGCACTTGGGGCAGAACAACCCTGTGCAGAGCTACAGACTAGGAGAAGCCTGTCTGGAAAGCTGCCTAGAGGAGAAGGACCTGGGGGTGTTGGTTGACAGCGACTGAACATGAGCCAGCAGTGTGACCAGGTGGCCAAGAAGGCCAATGGAATCTTGGCTTGGATCAGAAATGGTGTGACCAGCAGGTCCAGGGAGGTTATTCTCCCTCTGTACTTGGGACTGGTGAGACCGCTCCTCGAGTCCTGTGTTCAGTTCTGGGCCCCTCACCACAAGAAAGATGTTAAGGCTCTGGAGCGAGTCCAGAGAAGAGCAATGAAGCTGGTGAAGGGGCTGGAGAACAAATCTTATGAGGAGCGACCGGGAGAGCTGGGGGTGTTTAGCCTGGAGAAGAGAACCTTATTGGTCTTTACAACCACCTGAAAGGAGGTCGCAGAGAGGAGGGAGCTGACTTCTTCTCCCAAGTGGCAGGGGACAGGACAAGAGGAAATGGCCTCAGGTTCCGCCAGGGGAGGTTCAGGCTTGACATCATGAAAAAAATTTCACAGAAAGGGTGATTGGGCACTGGCAGAGGCTTCCCACGGAGGTGGTTGATTCACCTTCCCTGGAGGGGTTTAAAAGACGGGTAGATGAGGTGCTGAGGGGCATGGTTTAGTGATAGGAATGGTTGGACTTGATAATCCAGTGGGTCTTTTCCAACCTAATGATTCTGTGATTCTGTGACTTAATTAGTGATCTAATTCCTTGTTTTGGGTTCAGCACAATTTTATCCTCATAAGATAGACAAGCATCTGCACAACTTTCATCATTAAAGTATCTTCACAGACTTCAAAGGGACCACTAGCTTGCTTAATCTTAAGCAAGCATGTGGTTATCTACTGAACTGTGGTTTCTCATGGGGTTTTCTGAACTAGTGAGAACAGTCAATACTGTTCTGAAAGTCCAACTTGTTTGTGTAGGCGTAGCCTTCAAATCTTACCTGCAGCATTTGTTCTTCCTCTGAAAATGTCATCATACGCTTTCCACTGTGGGGTCACCTGGTAGGCATGGATGAACACCACAAAAACCACTACCAAGCACATTAACGGCACCAGAGCAGCAGTGAAGAGAGCAGCGTAGGCATTTGGAATGAAGCATCTGATGGAAAAAAATGGAAAAAAAAAATGTTAATAAATTTAAGAGACATCTTGAATGGTCAACAGTGAAATTTCAAAACCAAATGTCTTTGAAGAAGGATGCAATTTATAAACCACAAATTCTTTAATTCTGTTCCCAGATCTTTATAGGATGAAAACTTATTGGTTCTTATTTCCTTATCATATATTAGGGAATATAACATTTAGACTTCAAAAGTATGCATATTATATTTTAACCTATTCAATGTTGGAGGGATTTAAACTTTTGCAATGGAAGAAACTGTATTTTAACAAACTCCATGCATGCTATATTCATTTAACGTGATCACTCTTAGTCACCAAAGTCTAAAAGAGCATTATGCAGATTTCTATACTTAGCTCCTGAAACCACAAATTAAATTTTGAGAAGTATATTTTTGAAATAAATGAACGAGTCTTAAAGGCAAGATAACTGTTCCTCCTCAAGTTGTTGGAAATTATATGTCATTTGCACACTGAAGCCAAATTTGCACTCCCTCCCAATTTTTTAATTGTCCTGTCTCTCCTTACCCTTTCCATTTATTAAAGATATAATTATTTATAAAGATGTGACAAGAACATGAGTTATTACTGAAAAAGAGTCGAATTATGCATATAAGATGATGACTTGAAGGATTGGGAGATGAGAGTTAAAGAGAGCTCTCAACTGTTTGAGAGATCCGGGTTTTCTGTGAACTCCCTGGAGGTCAGTATGTGCTTTACTGCATCTGACCTACTCTAGAGATGACGCACAACAGAGCAACCCAAGGGACAGCTCGGGAGTCAGTATGTCTAGAGAGTATGTGGTCACTGCTATCCCTGTTTGGAGGGTGTAACTTACCCAGCCCTTCTCTCTGTCAGGTCAGCTCTGCTAAATAAGTTTAAAGTCAACGCTAGTACAATGTACAGCTAAGAAGAGCCTGGGAACATGTTTCACTGTTGTACCTGTAATACCTATGGGTTTGCTTTGGTGGATGTGTGTACTCTGTCCAGCACGTCCTGCAGTGCTCTGAGATTGCTTTCCATGTCAGCTCTTCCAAAACTTCAGTTGGGTATGCTCAGTGAATCCCAAAATACTTTGCAGCAGAATGCAGAAAGACTTCTGCAAGTCTTTTCAGAAGGCATGGACACAGTCAAACACCAGCAGAGATGCCAACTGATAACATCACTGAGCATTTAAGAAAGCAGCAGGGTGGGAAGGATCTCTATTACAACTAGAGGTGTTTGTTTCACAGAATCATAGGTTGTCAGCTCTTGGAAGGGACCATTGGAGGTCATCTTGTCCAATACCACAGCTCAAGCAGGGCCATTCAGAGCCTGTTGCCCAGGGCTGTGTATCAACTACCAACAAGGAGAGAGATTCTACTGCCTCCATTGACAACTGTGACAGTGCTTAGTCACCCTCGCAGTGAAAAAGAGTTTTCTGATGTTCAGATGTAGTTTTCAGTGTTTCAGTTTATGCCCATTGCCTCTGATTCTGTCACTGGTGACCACTGAAAAGAGCTTGGCTTTGTCCCTTTTCCCCTCTCCCTACAGGCATCTTATACATTCAAAATATTCTCTGCTCCTTCTGTTCTGCAGACAACAGTCCCAACTTTCTCACCCTTCCTCACAGGGGAGGTGCTCCAGTCCCTTACTTCTCTTGGCGGCCCTTAATTGGACTTTGTCCTGTCTATCCATGACTCTCTCGTAGTGAGAAGCCCAGAACTGGACCTAGAACTCCAGTGCTGAGCAGAGAAGGATGCCCTCCTTCCACCTGCTGGCAACACAGTTCTTTCTTGGACGCAACGTCTGATCCATTTCATGCTTCTAATTTTTAATATTTCTTAAATATGAAAGTTCATTTTTTTCCCGAATGTATTGTCAAGTGGGCCCAATTAGCATTAAGATAGGAAGACACATTACAATAACCTATGCTGCTTTTAATGATTATATTTATTATGAAGCCATGTACTCATATATGAAGCCAAGATTCTTAGCATATTTATAGATTTCTATAAAATCATATTTATGTTCTGAAACCTGTAATTTTTTTCCAATTCTATAAATTTTAATAAGTCAGAGATCATGCCAAATCTTAAAAACCTATCTGGACATCTTGGAAAGCTGCGTAAAAATGAAAACCAACAGAGCTGGATCACTTTTACTAATAACCTTCTGTACTTGCTCTAGAAAGACACTGGAAAGCAATGTAGACATATACACAAAGCCATATTAGCCTACCAGGCTCATCCCGATTTTTTACTTGAAAACAATGGTACGCAATTCTGCAACAACCACTGTTTCCTGTGATATTCACATAGAGTAGTGTGATGAGATATGTTGAAAGACATCTTTTATGCTGGAAATCTTATGGGATATCGTTATAGGGACCATTATTTATTATACTTGACACTAGGGGCACACATTTATTATTCAATTACCATGACATATTTGTCATGTGGAACTACTGTGTGTCTTATATTCCTAGCATATGTTGGGGAACAAAAGAAAAATGACCCAAAACATCAACTAAGTTGGCATCCTAGAACACAACTATTCTACAGAAAAAGGCCTAGGAGGACCAAAGTAGCAACAGGAATGAACTAGATAATTACAAATCTTACTTGTTTAAAGGACAGTACAGATGTCAAGCAAGTTCTTTTTTTCAAAAAAAACCCAGGCATTAGACTTTGTAAAGTAAGTCTTTAATCACTGAAAGACAGAGCTATTGTCCATAATAAAGTAATTTTGGTATTCCTTTGTTGGGTAACTATAAGCTTTTTGTTTTGTTTGTTTTGAATCTGAGTAGTAGCAAAAAAATAAAATGAAAAAAAATAAATTACAGCTACCAGTCAAAATACATCCCTTGTGCAATGACGACAAGAGAAACCAAGCACTGTTAGCCTCTTCAGAGTCTGTCACTCCATTACAAAGTTTCTGTTCCTTCCTGTTAACACTTTCTATTAACAATTTGTACTTTTTTTTTCCTGACTCTTTTGAGAAGTTTTGCTACAAGCTTATGTCTCTTCTAGCATAAAGAAGACAACTGTTAGGCATTCAGTCCAAGCCGCCTAAACTCCTTCCCTTCTTGACTATTCCTATCTGACTGTGAGGGATTTAAAACCAAAGTAGATGTGGTGCTTAGGGACATGGTTTAGTGGTGGAGTTGGCAGTGTTAGGTTCAGGGTTGGGCTTGGTGATCTTAAAAGTCTTTTCCAATCTAAACAATTCTGTGATTCTATGAAACTATCTTCGGTTCTGTTTGGACCACTTTGTTCTGACCACTGACTTTGTTCTGATTCCGGATTTTGTTTTGATTACCACCAATTTCTCTGACAGCCTCAACAGTTAACTCATTTTTTTTCATTGCTCCCAAGACTCCCTCTGATAGCCTCCCAAGCTCTTATTCTACTCATAGTGTCACTTTTCCCATAAACATCACTTTACTTCCACCTTAAATATTTCTAATTTACAGGGTTTTTTTTCCCCCAATTTACAAGAACATTAAACATCTGAGACCCTGTGTAGGCCTGTATCCATATTAATTCTACAAAAGATGCTAGAAATTATCTTTAGAAATAATTATCTTTAGAATATGTCTTCTCCAAAGTATAATTCCTTCCACTTTATGATGGTTTGTTAATCATTTCAAAACTGGGGAAAAAAAATAAAAATAGAAAATATATTAGGATTTTTCCTTCAATATGAAGTGATAACATACTTGATTTACATATTTTTTGCCAGGACTAAAATGACAAGAATCAGCTTTAATATATAATTGTAGAGAACTACTGCAGATGCTCATTCAGTCTAAATTGTTACTTTGATTTCAACAAACAAAGAGATATTAGGACATATAAATTAACAGACTACATAACCTTCCCTTTGGAAAAGATGCCATCTCATAAAATCATATACATTTAAATAAATTCATTTATTTAAATGACCTCACTTATTGGTAAGCCAGAAACAGGTCTTTATGTTCGTTTTGCTTCCCCCCCCATTCTCACTCCCTGTGCCTCCCCCCAATCTGTACAAAGGGATTGCTAGCCTTGCTTTCTTCTCAAGAGAGGGAAACATGTTTATCTGACCCTTTAATTGTCTTTGTAAAGTCTTCTGTAATGTCTTAAACCATAACATTTCCTAAAATCTCGAGAGGTATTCCAACTACTTAAGCTATGTGAGGCCCTTTTTCATTTTTCTAATACCTTTAGAGGAAACGGAAAAAGCAACCAACAACATATGTACTGGAAATATTCATTAGTACAATTACATAATTAGTATCAAAAAAGGGGAAAGAAAAAATAATCAAGCAACATTCCAAAGGAAATAAGGACTGTCTAAATAATCAGGAAGGCCTTCAATGAAAGGACTGACATATTTTCTTCCACTTTAAGTAAGAAAGATTTTAAATAGCTCAATGTGTTAAAGATGTGTTTCATTCCTTTATTGCCATGCCTTGAATTCTCAGCACAATCTTCTTCAAATTAATCTTAAAACTACGTAAAGTTAAGTTTGACAAAAATTCAGAAGTGTTCTTGTGTAACAAATACCTGGCACTCATTTATTTTTGTCAGCAGGCATCTAGACTTCTGACTTTTATTTGTCTTGTGAGTTTCTCTCCAGAGACAGACCTGGATGATTATAATTCCTATTCTTTTTGATATTTTTTACTTAAATATTTATTTTAATTTTCATTAGTATTTAATCCTGCATGTAGCTCAATAGTTCTTGAGCTTTTCTCTTGCTCCATGCACTGCTGATTGGCAGGCAGCCTAGCACAGAGAACAGGGAGTTGTGGCACCATGTGAATTTGCCCACATTGCACGTTACATCAGGAAAGTAAAAGGCAAAGGTCAGACACCTGAATTTGCACATATATTTGTATTTCATCATCCCCATATAAGGAAAGAAAAAAACCGTGCACCTAAAATAACCTAACAAAAGGCAAAGCCTGAATCACTTATTCATGCTTACTGAGCTAATTCTTCACAAAGTAGAAGAGACAATGCTAAAAAAATGAAAATAGGCAAGTTGGGTTATCTTCTACATACACTTCTAGATGTTCACACGTTCTCAGATGTCTTAAAAAGCAACTTGTTCTGTTCTTGGCTCTACTGTTAAAGACGACTACATTGCCTATAAGTTGGCCTTTATATTTCTTCTTAGTCCATGCTCAACAATCTTCCAGTAAGTGCAGAGCAGGCCAGACAACAGAAACATTTTTTGCAAATTACTTGCTAAAAAGTTGGTAATCTCACAAATTATCTGCAGAAAATTGCATGTGGTCTGTATCTAAGCAACAAATGAAAAAAATAAAATGTATTCTTTTATGAACTCATCCTAGATGACAATATTTATTCTCTACTTCTGATTTTTTAGGCAGTTTAAAGTTTGATAATCAAACATTTTTTCTGAAAACATTATGGGTTTATAATAACTAGAAGCTCTGGGCTTTTAATTTAGGCACATTGTTAAGTATAACCCTCTGAGAAGATCTGTTCTCTTGCACTGTATCTCAGAATCACCAATTAATTGAGTTCTCCTCTATATGTTCATTTGTTATTTCAGCTGACCAACCGCTGCTGTGTGGAAAATTCTTTTGCACTTCTTGCCCATAAGGTACAAGCACAGAGCAATAAGTGATGCAGATGATGTTGTAACACTTTATTTCCCTTAGCACCAAGCTAAAGGCCCCCCAATCCACGGACACTTCACACACGACTCAGGATCGCTTGGTGTTTTATACACATGGTCATCTATTATGATGGTAGAATCAATGCAATGAATCAATGCAGAGCAGCTCACGAGCTGCTGAGCTTGAAGGCAGAGCATTTTAAAGCAAGTCCAAATTAATGGCCATTTACTTTAAAATTGCATGCAGGAAAATGTCAGTTTTAGCAACTGTTAGAGACGAAATCTGCAGTGGCCATACTCTCACAGCAGATAACCATGCTGGCTTTTTCAGTGTCAAAGTGTCCTGAACCTAACAAATTCTCCATATGAACAGATTATAGTTCCACTGTCACTTTCCACAAATGCATTAAGCAACAAGATTAATGTTTGTGCCGTGTTTTGTTTTCCACTCCCCTGACAGGGATAGAAACATACTGACAATTTTGTTTTATGTGTCTGGGTTTTTTCCAAGAAAATGTTTGTGTTTCTATGAACTGATGTGGAGGAAACCATATAGAGAGGGTATGCCAAGCTTAAAATGGGTTACATCTGAGATGACAGTCACTAGTTCCAGAGGAAAATCAAGCCACATTTGTACCAGAGAAATTTCTGTTTCTAGAGTAAATAAGATTCTAGAGATTTGTACAAGATTATACAAAAATTCACAGTGCCAAAGTTACATAGTTTTAGACATAGTTGTCGTTTTACTTCATGCAGTCTTCTAGATGCACTAACAACAGACTGCACAACACCTTGAACACGCAGATTTAACGATTTTTAGAACTTACGGAAGACTGAATTGAAGTGGTCCAATCTGATCTGCTTTCTGACTGCCTTGGGCAATGGAAGGTGATGTGGCATTTATTTGGAAGGGTTTTTTTAGCTTTACTGCACAGATAGGAAGTTTGCAACCCAGCCAAAAAATCAACCACATGTGTAACAGATGTCACCTTGCTACCTAATGTTGCAGCAAGTGTTGACCTGTGGTAGTATCACGGATAAAGAAAGGACTCGTTGTCCACGTGAACCTTTTACTGAAGGAAATTGTACTGTGGCTGAGGACCAAAAAGCTTTTTTCTCCATTAAAAAAGCTTTTCTCGACACCACACCTTACATCATTAGTGCCTGGTGTCTATCTAGCCTGATAAAAAACCTTTCCAAGAAACACGTTTCAGTGCTTCACAGCACTTACTGCCAGAGACCATTTCCCAGTGTTAAAGTTTAATTTTTCTTGGTATGGTGTACACATGTGACATCTTGACATAGCCAACACAGATGTGGGAAACAGACTTTTCCCTTGTTTGCTGCAATATTTCCTTGTCTACTTGTAAATTGCTACTATTTTTCCCTCCAGTCTTCTTTTAACTGAACAGTCCCGGATATTTTAGTCTTTATGAACATATTTTATATTTAAGACCCTTGCTGGTCTCATTGATTGTGCCATTTGCTAATGCATTTCTTAAATTATGGGACACAGGACCTTTGATAGAATTTTGCCTCAGTACGTGACTACAGCAGAAGGACTTTATGTGTCCTTAAGACTAAGTTGCCAATAGCATGTCTGCCTTTTGTGCTGCAGCTCAAAGTTGTTGATTCATGTTCAGTGTATCACCCACAATAAGCATGAGATCTTTTCATGAGGAACTGGTAAACAGCCAGTAATTCCCAATCCTATTTTTGCATAGCTAATTATTCTTGGCAAGATAAAATTCTTTCCACATGTCCCCACTGAATACCATGCTACTTTTTCAGAACAGAACTCAGATGACAATAATATTATGAATTATAACTGACATCTAATGTCCTTTTTTCCCAGATTTCTGCTGTGGCAAATTTGAATGGAAACTCCTTTCTCCCAGGCTTGTATGAAGCGAATATAATATTTTGCAGTCCATTAGTATCAAAGGAAGATGTTGAACAATATTTGAAGGAATTTTAAAGTCATGATTCCTTGACTATTTTCATCTAAGAATTATGAAGAATGTGTCTAAGTACTCAGTTATTCCATTAACTGTTTTGGGTTTTTTTTCAATGTGTCTTGGAATATACAGGAAAAACTGAGATAATTGGATATCATAGCATTATAGAATCATAGACTCACAGAATGGTTTGCGTGAGAAGGGACCTTAAAGCCCAACCAGCTCCAGCCTCTGCCACGGGCAGGGACATCTCCCACTGGATTATGCTGCTCCAAGCCCCACCCAATCTGGCCTTGAACACCTCCAAGGATGAGGCAGCAACGACTGCTCTGGGCAACCTGGGCCAGTGCCTCACCACCCTCACAGGAAAACATTTCTTCCTAAGATCTTTTCTGAATCTACTCTACAAAAGTCAGATGCCAAACAAGTCTAAGGCATGTTAAAACATTCAGCTCACAAAGAATTAAAACACAAAAATCAAGATCCTTTTCTGGACAGCCGGCTACATCAGATAAACTTGATTTCGTTTCTTTATGAGGTTACAGATTTGGTTTATAAATGCACTTGGAAACTTTTGATACTCTTTGAATTACACAGCAGGATGCAATACAAGGAAAACAAATGTAAAACCAGACATGTACGACATTCGCTGTCTCATTTTTAATTTTAAAAACAAAATAAAACAAAAAAAAATCTAGATGCAACTGTGGATTGCATTAAGCAGAACATGGATCAAAACTTTATGCTGTTCCAAAGTGGTAAATATCATACTTGGTTGTATGAACAGCAGTATATGCCCTAGTATCTATGAAGTAACTGTTTTGCTATAGTCATCATCACAAAAACCTCAGTAACAAGTTGCATCTGGTTTTGGTACATTTCAAAAACATGAATTAAATGGAAGAAAGTTCACAGCAGAGTTGTGAAGGCTACCAGAGGTCTTACAAATGTGTTCCACTCTGAACAGACTAAAAAAAATTGTCTTGATTTGTTTGGTTTGGTTTCTTTTCCTAAAGAGAAGGGACATGTATTGGCAAACTACCAGTAGGCAAAGGAACTGGCATTCTATGAGCAGGCAAAAAGCAAAAATAGAATGCTTTCTTCATATTGTAATACATATTTCTTGATGGAAAACACAAGCCGAAGGGTTTATACTATGCCAAGATTGGCTGATGGCTATCACAGTAGCCACAGAAGGGATTAGCTGTACTTAGCAGATCCACAAGAATCAGCAATAGGTGCCTTAAAAGATCATCCAGGCACAAAGCAATGAGGTAATTTCAAGCCCAGAAATTAATACTTGGGGGAAAAAAATACAAGAAGATCTAAAGCACATGCCTTAAAATGAAATATGTTAAGCAGCTCTTATTTCTGTGTTTGAACGATTCTTTCCAGTGAAGCCCCCCAGGTTCAGTTCTAAGGTGAATAAAGCTTTCTTTTGGGTGAACTCTTGTTAAACATTTCCTAAGCAATCCACAGAGACAGGCCCAAACAGGACACAGAGAAGATAAGCTGAGCTTTGTTTTCTTTCCCTCTGCAGATCATTTCTTCATTTTCTTTCCTTTCCTTGACTGACCTTGCCTTTCTTTTGTCCTCTGCCTTTCTCCTCTTCCTTTTTCCATTTACACTTCCTTTCCCTTCCCTTCATTTTCAATAACTGCAAACTCTGTACATGCATGGGATGCCTGCATAAATCCAGAGAACATGCCTAGTGTATATTTTATCTACATCCTATTTGGTGTTTTACTAGGATGTGGCTTGCCATTGCCTCAGATCATAAGCAAAGTCATTTATATTCACAATCAACTAAAATATTGCACAATCCAAACTGCATAATAAGAAAAGTAATCTTTCCAATACTCAAGGACGAAAACCACGCCTGTAGCTCCAACCTAACAATGCAGTGTTTACTTTACCCAGTACCCAAAATAACATTTACCAAAACCAATGTCCAGGCAGAGGCAGACTGAGTCAAAAATATCATTACTGATGTAACTACATCAGATTTTACTCCTTCCATTCACCAGTCTATCAACACTGCTGCAACACTACTCCAGACCTTAGGGATCTGTGTTGGCCTGACCAAGTGTCCATCAAGTTGCTCTATCATTCCCCTCCTCAGCAGAACTCAGGTAGGGAGATGGGACAATAAAATGAGATGGAAAAACTTCTGGGTCAAGACAAGGACAGTTTAATAAAACAAAAGCAAATATCATGTGCAGAAGCAAAGAAAGCCAAAAGATTTATTCTCTGTTTCCCGTCAGCAGGCAATGTATAGCTACTTCCAAGGAAACAGGGCAACTTTACATTTGCTCCAGAAGATAAATGACCCTCTTCCTCCTCCTTCCCTTTTGTCAGTTTGAGTTAGTCATCCTGGATATCTCCCCTCCCAAGATCTTGCCTCACCTACTGGTGAGGGTAGAGGTTGGAGAAACAGTCTTGACGATGTGCAAGAGCGGCTCAGCAGTAGCCAAAACATTGGTGTGCTATTAATACCCTTCCAGATAACAACATACAGCACAGTATGAGAGCTGCTGTGGAGAAAATAAGCTGCATCCCAGCCAGACTCAATATTGGCTCTCAAAAAAGCCTATGTAGCACTTGTGAGGGCAAACCCACATACCCTAAATGTTATAAAGCTACTCCCCTAGTTGCTGTCATTCCAGCTCTCACATTATTTCAAATACCCTGAATTGAAAAAAAAAAGAAACACAGAAAGCAATAAATTTTAATGTCACAAAGGCTCTTAGCAGAGAACAAGATACAAGACCAAGTGCTATGTAGTTTTGGTTGCAGGGGAGAGTTAAAACAGATGTGAATGAGAACCAGTCTGTGCCACTTAATCTTTGGGCTAGGTATCAACCCACAGAGCTTTTTTATTTGGCATGAATGTTTGGAATTTGAGGCATCATTTTATAATTCAAAAAAATTCAGAAGCGAGACACTGCAGCCTCCTCAGTTCTGGAAGGCCTAGTGAGATTATTAATTCTGGGTGATGCCTCAGAGATGGAGAGAAGCAGGCCTCTTGAACATTTCAAGTTGCTCCTAAAAACTGATATACCAGTATTTTTTTTCCTTTATCTTTACTTAGCATGATAAGATCAAATGTCTACAGCGATCTCAAATGATAATCAGGGGAATGTATCTCACAGAATCACAGAATCACAGAATAACCAGGTTGGAAGAGACCCACCAGGTTGTCGAGTCCAACCATTCCCACCAATCCCTAAATCATGCTCCTAAGCACCTCATCTACCCTAACCTTAAACACCTCCAGGGACGGTGACTCAACCACCTCCCTGGGCAGACCGTTCCAATGCCTAACCACCTTCTCTGTGAAGAACTTTTTCCTAATCTCAAGCCTAAATCTCCCCTGGCAGAGCTTGAGGCCATTCCCTCTCGTCCTGTCCCCTGTCACTTGGGAGAAGAGGCCAGCACCCTCCTCTCCTTACAGTCTTATTAGTGTTCATATGTAAATTAAAACTAGCTAATGAAGTATATTGAAATACTGATTCATTATACTAAGTTCATTCTGTGATAGTAATATTTCAGTAGTTAAAGTAAGACAATGCATAAACATAAACTGATCTTTTTGTAAATTTGGATGCCATAATTTCCCAGCCTGCAAAGGGAATGTTTATGTCTGAGCAGTTTCAGAAACTCAAAGCAGTGTTTGACCATCTTCTCTGAAGTAGTAAATTCCAATCATGACAGAAAAAAAGGTCACAATAAACTAATGTACTGCAGCTGCATAATGACTTGTATTAAAAGAAAACAAGTGCTTCTATTATTTAAAAAATACACAATGATTACATAATCATGATAATGCTAATGATAATAATGTTTATAATAATAACATTGTCTTTCTAAATGCTATGCATCCCTTACCAAGAAGTGTAAAAAAATGATTGATAAAAAAAAAATCTGGCTTCCACCATCACTACACAAGTCCATGCATGCCTTGATAAAAATAAATACTCAAAAGGCCATGGCAGCTGCACTAAAACAGAGAATCAATGGTCAGATGCACTCTGGATTACTAACAGCTCATCATTCCTAATAACCTCAGGCTTATGGCACGTTTTAAATGAAGAAGTGACAAGAATTTGATAAATTGAATCCTTGAAGGCAAGCACAGTGGTATCATGACTCAGGAAGACACAATATGGAATCATTAAAGTTGGAAAAGACCTCTAAGATCAGCAAGTCCAACCATCAGCCCAACACCACCATGCCTAGTAAACCATGTCCCAAAGTGCCATGGCCACACTTTTTTTTTTAACCTCTCCAGGGATGGTGACTCCACCACTGCCCTGGGCAGCCTCTGACAATGCTTCACCACTTTTTCAGTAAAAGAATTTTTTCCTTATATCCAGTCTAAACTTCTCCTGGTGCAACTTGAGGCCGTTTTCTCTTGTCCTATCTCTTCTGTGAGAAGACACCAGCACCCACCTTGCTACAATCTCCTTTCAGGTAGTTGTAGAGAGCAATAATGTCTCACAGAATCACAGAATAACCAGGTTGGAAGAGACCCACCGGATTGTCGAGTTCAACCATTCCCATCAATCCCTAAATCATGCCCCTAAGTACCTCATCCGCCCTCACCTTAAACACCTCCAGGGACAGTGACTCAACCACCTCCCTTGGCAGACTGTTCCAATGCCTAACCACCCTCTCCGTGAAGAATTTCTTCCTAATCTCAAGCCTAAATCTCCCCTGGCGGAGCTTGAGGCCATTCCCTCTTGTCCTGTCCCCTGTCACTTGGGAGAAGAGGCCAGCTCCCTCCTCTCCACAACCTCCTTTCAGGTAGTTGGAGAGAGTTATAAGGTCTCCCCTCAGCCTCCTCTTCTCCAGGCTAAACACCCCCAGCTCTCTCAGCCGCTCCTCATAAGATTTGTTCTCCAGCCCCTTCACCAGCTTTGTCACTCTTCTCTGGACTCACTCCAGAGCCTCAACATCCTTCTTGTGGTGAGGGGCCCAGAACTGAACACAGGATTCGAGGTGCGGTCTCACCAGTGCCAAGTACAGAGGGAGAAGAACCTCCCTGGACCTGCTGGTCACGCCGTTTCTGATACAAGCCAAGATGCCATTGGCCTTCTTGGCCACCTGGGCCACTGCTGGCTCATGTTCAGTCGCTGTCAACCAACACCCCCAGGTCCTTCTCCTCCTGGCAGCTTTCCAGACAGGCTTCTCTTAGTTTGTACCTCTGCTTAGGGTTGTTGTGCCCCAAGTGCAGGACCCGGCATTTGGCCTTGTTAAACCTCATGCCGTTGGTCTCAGCCCAGCGCTTCAGCCTGTTCAGATCCCTTTGCAGAGCCTCCCGACCCTCCAGCAGATCCACACTTCCACCCAGCTTGGTGTCATCTGCAAACTTGCTAAGCGAACATTCGATGCCTTCATCCAGGTCGTTGATAAAGACATGGAACAGGGCTGGACCCAGCACTGAGCCCTGGGGAACCCCACTTGTCACTGGCCTCCAGCTGGATTTAACTCCATTTCCCACCACCCTCTGGGCCCGGTCATTCAACCAGTTTTCCACCCAGGAGAGTGTGCGCCTGTCCAGGCCAGAGGCCGACAGTTTCCATAGCAGAATGCTGTGAGAAACTGTATCAAAGGCTGTACTAAAGTCCAGGAAGATACATCCACAGCCTTTCCCTCATCCAAGAGTTTAGTCACTTTGTCATAAAAGGTGATCAGATTAGTCTGGCAAGACCTGCCTTTCATGAGCCCGTGTTGACTGGGCCTGATCACCCAGTTCTCTTGCAAGTGCTTCCTGATAGCACTCAAGATCACCCGCTCCATGACTTTCCCTGGTACCGAGGTCAGACTGACAGGCCTGTAGTTCCCTGGATCCTCCCTGCGCCCCTTTTTATAGATGGGCACGACATCAGCCAGCCTCCAGGCCAGTGGAACCTCCCCAGTCATCCAGGACTGTTGGAAGATGATGGAATATGTGGCATGGCTTCATATTTCAATATCTCTCTAATATGCAAGTCTTTCTTTTAGCAAGAGGTTCCTCTCAGGAAGATAGGAACATTTTCTACAAGAAGGGAATAGCTCAAAATAGCCAGGAGAGAGCTATCTGATCTGTATTTCCATCAGGTAACTCCCAGAAAAGGCCTCATGGTAAGGTGAAAGCAGCACCAACTTATAACTGAGCCAAAGGGCGTTGCTGGAGCTTTCAAAGAGCATGACACAGCCCACATCCCGCGGACATCGCCCTGGCAGGATGTGGTTGCCCAGTAGCTCTCCTTCGTTCTTTGGAAAATCCCTGCCACTTTTTTAATGACATGCGAACAAAACTGCACACTTAAACCATGTTGGCCAAATTACACAGACTGTTTCTAATTTTGATCTGATCTCTGGTTTTCCTAAACTGAATTGCAGCACAGCATTATAAACCAGCTCAGGTTCTGAATTTATTAAAAAAAATAATCTTGGAAATGTATTTGCTACACACCAGCATTTTTTAACTACACAGTTTAAGATTTTAAAGTGGTATTTACACAAGTTTATGCTCCTACTAGAAATACTTTGCCTATTTCCTTCCACTAAAAGATGTGGACGGCTGAGAGAATTGGGTCTTAAATGCAAGTAATTGGGTCCTAAAAACTGATTGTATTGAAAATGAAAGCTGTGTGATGATTACAGATACTTTTTTAAAAAACAGGCACCCTGCTGGAGCTACATTTGATCAGGAAAATAGTTTTATAACATTCATGTATTCCAGTCCTAAGGAATAATCTATTATGTGTAAAGTTCCTCTGAAATTTCAGATGACAGAACAGTTGTAAATATTACACTTTTCTCTGCATGATATATCTGAATCTATTTAAATGGCAGTTCCTGTTTCTTCTAGTTCTGAAAAAAATCCTTGGTTTTTTTTTTATTTACAAGGTAAGTCTGCCAAAAATAAGTAGGCTTCCTACCTGAAAGATGAGACATTTAGGAAATGTAAGAAAACGTCAGGTAAAACAAATTAGAACTGTAACAAAATGCATCAGTATTGAGAAACCCTTCTCTGTTTTATTTTTTTACTTTAAACAATAGTGTGTCCTGAACTTCTACCATAAGCTCATTGCTGTTACTGATAAGTGAAGAACACTGATATAAATAAATGTTCTTGCTGATAAGTGAAACACAACCAACACTTCCTGATATTACTGGGTTTTTTTAAAGTCTTGTCTCAATTCTCACCTCTGAACAATGCAGCCAGAGAATCCCCAGCCCTGCCTATTCACACAGGCTTTTGCAATATGTACAGTTTTGTTTGTTTGGGGTTTTCAGGGTGGAGTTTTTTTCCCCTTTGCTTTGCAAACAGACGCGGCTCTCAGTACAGCATGTGCAGAACACCGTGCTGAGCGGAAACTCGCAGTGTTGCTGCTCTGGAGGAAGTACTAGTTTCTTTCCTCACAATCAGTCTGAAGAAGACTGCAGAGCAGCAAGTCTGCACCCCTGTGCCCCTTTTCAAAAGCACTGCATCTTCCTTTCCCAGATGGCAAACCAGCAGATACCAAGGGGCACATTTGGCACCACTTCCACGTCTGTTATCCCTGGGATGACAAACTGCCATTTGTTGAAGGCTGAGCCTTATTGGCTCCTCCAGCTGTTTATTAACAGGGTTTTACAAGGCTGTGCTTTGCTAGCCAGTGTCAGCAGTCTGCAGAAACAGACTTTGAGATAAGCTGCTTCTTGTAGCTGGGCATCCCAAAGCCAGCACAGCTCCCTAGGGGAGACGGGGCACCTTGCAAAAACATGAAACATCAGCCCTTGTGCAATCATTGAGCCTCTGCCCAAAAAATACCTGTCTGGTTGGAGCACTTTACACTCTTGTGCACCTTTGCAAGAAATCTTGTTTTCCATGTATTGTGCAAGTTCTTCATAAATCCATGGCATAACGTTCCACAAGCTGTTTCACTGCTTATCCTACATTTAGATGTGGGCTTGATCCATGGTGAGAACTGCACAAATTTTGATGTTGAAACATGAAATATTCCTGGTTTGATTTGTTGTGCTTTCTTAAGAGATGGGGTGTCAGAACTGGAATTAGGGAAACAACAATTTTCACCCTATAATTTCAGCAAAACAGTTGATTGAGAGAAAGGCTGTCTGGAATTATTTTGGAAATAAAAAAAAAAAGCTGCAGCTCAAAGATTAGACTATTATATTGTGATGTTACTTTTGCTTTTGTTTAATCAACTTTCCTCAGAAGGAACTGGGGGATTTTTCTCTGGAACACCAAACACCATCTGCTTATGGGTCAAAACAAGCAAAACTGAGACTAATCACAGAGTCCAGTGTGAAACTTGTCACCCACCTGCACAAATACATTTTGAGACTTCTGTAGTCAAATACTACTGCTCAAAGCACAACACAGCTAGACTGACTCCCTTTGACTCAGTGCTGTGCTTGGCCTCTGCTGCCTCATAGGGACAATGGGAAAATGAACAACCCAAGCAATCTCTTAATGCCTATGCTACTGGTGTGGATACTGTTTGGTGTGAACGAAAATGAAAGCCGTGTCTGTGTTTGATAAATTTAAATCAGTTTATGTCTCATACAGTTTACCTCAGAGACTTTATTCCATATATAATTCAACATGGGAAAATTAATTCTATTATTGGATATAAGTTTCAAATGAAATGCAAAATGCTTAACAACAGTTTTTTCTGTTTATAAGGTCATAATATGGCAGTCAGCCCAATGACTTTATTTAGTTTTCTTTTAGTTTCTTTCCTCAAAAGAAAGATGAAAGAGAGTGAGGGGAAAAGAAGAAGAAGGAGGGGAAAAACATAACAAAATCACAGTTTGAGCAGTTTGCCTAAGAAATGTAAAGTCATGAAGCAGCAGATCTTACAGTTGCCAGAAATCATGTCAAGGCTTGCTCATTGTTGTTTACCTTTGGACCAACTAACCCAAAAATTTTTGAAAGACAGCTCTACATCAGTGGGAATTGCTGGTAGAAATTCTACCTTATCATCTTTACTCATGTCAAATTCATTATGAGTAGCACCACATTCATTAATGGAGGTGCTCACAGAGTAACGACCAAAGACTGAAAATAGTAGGGAAAATCCAGTCCACCACAAACAAAGAATGAAGAAATGCCAAGACGCTATTTTGAAACAGCAAAGAACAGGATCTTAAGAAGATTCAGTTTTGAGTCAGTGTTTGCAGCAACAGCCTTGTCAATAAACCAGACCTATTGCATAATAAAGCAAAAAACAATTTTCCTTGTTTTTCTTTACTGCTGCTGTTACTGTCGAGCTAAACAGCTGGGAAAAGGGGAAAAATAAAATTCCTAAGCAATGCTTTCCTAAAATGAGAACCCAAAATGTCATCTGCTGTTATTTTAGAACATGGCCCACAGTGTTTCAGTCTTCTCATTATACCCTCCTCTGGAAATTTGTCTGAACAATTTTTTTTATACCTACTTTTTTTTTTTTTTTTTACTTTTCTTTTTCCCTTCTGTGAAAGTAAATACTAAGAAAGCACTCTATTAATACAACTTAAGCTTCCAAGGCACTGGCAGCTCTGAAGTTCCCAGCGAGGTCATCCCAGAGGTCCCAGAGGACTTCTATCCCTCAGCATCTGACCAGGAAAATAAGCTGATAGAGACATGCTTGAAATCTCTTAGAGCAAGGTTCTTGCTAACACTGCATTTTTAAAATTATATAACAAGTTCTGTATCTGATTTTCAGTTGCTTCTGTATATATCAAGGGCTACTTTCTAATTTGTAGCAGCCATTAACAACGGCTTTAAAATAATGATCTGTTATTATCGTTATTCTTTGTTGTTTTCTTCACTATTTAGTATTTGTTCCAATTTCTCACATTAAAAAAAATATTTCCTTTTCATTAAGGTTTGGGACAGTAATTTCTAATTAGCTGACATTTTCTATCCATTCTTTAAACTGACAACTTATTAACATAAATCTAGCTGAAAAACGGAGATGTTTCCATATGCAAACTCTCAAAAATAAATGAGGCTTATGTTCATAGTCTTGCCCTTTGGCCTGAAGAATAACAGAATGCCATGGAAGAGTGTTTTTTCCCTCTTCAAAACAGTATTTATTAGGTACACTTTTTTAATGTGCATGGTCTGTTGTAGCATAATAAATACCTAAAGTAAGCAGGTAATAACACCACCCCTATTGCAGCCTCTATTAGACATTCTGGTTCTGTGCAAGCCATACTAATAATTAAATTTAGTACTACTTATACAAATTAATCTACTAAAGCTGTGTTTTCTTTTTTTTCCTTAGACAAACCTTAGCATAGTTCAGCAAGACACACGTTTAATTACTGGTGCTGTTACATTGTACAGACCAAAGTGCATCTCACTGCACTACGTGTAGTAAATGTCCATGTACTTCATGCAACTAAAATATGAGTACGAAAACAGCTTAGAATCAAAGGATCACTGACGTTGGAAAAGACTGCCAAGGCTGAGAGCAGCCCTGCAGAGAAGGACCTGGAATGCTGATTGATGAGAAGCTCAACAAAAGTTGTCAATGTGTGCTCATAATCCAGAAGGCCAACCATGCCCTGTGCTGCATCCAAAGAAGTGTGGCCAGCAGGGCGAGGTAGGGGATTGAGCCCCCTCTTCTCTTTTCTTGTGAGACCCCACCTGGAGTCTTGTGTCCAGTTCTGGAATCCTCAATGTAAGAAGGAGACGGAACTGTTGGAACAAGTCCAGAGGAGGCCACAGAGATGATTAGAGGTCTGGAGCACCTCTGGCATGAGGACCAGGCTGAGTGAGTTGGGATTGTTCAGCCTGAAGGAGAGAAGGCTCTGAGGAGACCTTAGAGCAGCTTCCAGTACCTGAAGGGTCTACAGGAAACCTGAGGAAGGTTTTTTTACTAGGGCATGTAATGATAGGATGAGGGGCAATGGCTTTAAATTGGAAGAGGAAAAATTTAGATTAGACATTAGGAAGAAAATTCTTTACTGTGATGGTTGCCCAGGGAAGTCATGGCTGCCCCATGCCAGGAAGCATTCAAGGCCAAGTTGGATAAGGCTTTGAGCACCCTGATCCAGTGGGAAGTGTCCTATGGTGAAGTTGAAATATAAAACTTTTCCCTTTTTTTTTTTTTTTTTTGTCTTCTCAGGAAAACCAAGTACAAAAGGTTAAATATACATGTTTATTACAAACAGCATGTCAGTGTCAATGAAACAGCCAGAGCCAGTTGCTGGTATTTATCTCACTATTGCTTATTTTAGTATTTCCTGCTATATTCTCGCATATCAGATGAAGGATTTTCTAAACTGTTGCAAAACAGATAAGAGAAGAATGAGTTTTTTTAACGGAAGTAGGCAATATTCTGCTAATTAAAGACCAGATAATAGGTGGGACTATCTTGCTAATTTCTTACACAACCTGAAAGTTAATAGGTTTTTAAAAGCTGTATGTGGCAGGGATGTGAGCCTTCATCCTGCAACTGTTCTCTTTCATCCTTGCCATAGCACTACGCAGGCTTCAGAAAAAGGCTTTGGAGTCTTGCTTTATAGAATCTGAACCTGTATCAAGGATCAGGCCTCAAAGTCATTTGTGGTTGCACCTTTCACCTATAACAACCTATCCTTGAAATTGTTTAAAATATCTTGATTTGCTATAGAATCATAGAGTCATAGAATGGTTTGGGTGGAAAGGGTCCTTATAGTCCATCCAGTGCCAACGCCCGTGCCATAGGCAGGGACACCTCCCACTGGATCAGGTTGCTCCAAGCCCCATGCAACCTTTACCACCTCTAGGGATGGGGCAGCCACCACTGCACTGAGCAACCTGGGCCAGGGCCTCACCACCCTCGCAGGAAAACATGGCCTCCTAAGATCTAATCTCAATCTCCTGTCTTTCATTTTAAGACTGTTCCCTTCATCCTTTCCCTGCACTCCCTGACCAAGAGCCCCTGCCCAGCTTTCCTGGAGCCCTTTTCAGTGCTGCAAGCCGCTCTAAGGTCTCCCCACATCCTTCTCTTTTCCAGCGTGAACAATCCCTCCTCTCTCAGCCTGTCTTTGCATGGGAGTTGCTCCGGCCCTTAACAGTGGTTGGAAATTTTAACCTTCACAACAAATATTTTTTGTCTATGCATTTTTCAAAATTCCATAACCCATATCAGCCCAAATTTATCTTTCTTTATTTTAACACTTTAAAAGCACGATACAGTGATTATGTGTTTTTGATGCGCTAACATTTGCTTAACACTAAGAGTAAATATTTGCCAAGATATAAAAAGAACTCAACCCCCTGCTCCTACTCCCAACTATTTTCCTCCACTGAAAACATGTGTCAGTAACGAGGAATAAATAAAAGGTAATTAAAGCCATCACATTTAGCAGTGAGATATAGGGTAATTTGTCCTTTTTATACAAAAGTGTCTATATTGTGGTGCAGTGTAGATATAAACCAAGTAGCTCTGGTTTATCAGAACCATTTCTCCTACAGTAGCACAGAGCACAGCATGGGCTAATTTACCCTGCCGAGAAGAGCAAAAGAATGAATGGTGAGAAATCAGCCAGTAAAAAGTGAAAAATGCAGGCTTTTCCCCCCTCGCTGCTTCTGCTGAGTAGTTCGTGCAGCATTCAGCCTTATATCCAGATGTCCAAGTATCATTCTGCACTAAACTCTAGCAACAGCAGTTTGCAAAATCTTTGAAATCCTAGATGGGTTGCCAGCAAATTGAGAAGAAAGGAAGTGGAAAAATGGGGATAACACGAAGCACAAGCTGGATGGAGAGAACCACGTAGGGAGAGACTTCCAAATGCACACAGGATATAAAGCAAGGATGAGGCATTAGGGGGTGGGAATTCCACATTTATTTATCATACAAACCTCTTCCTTTGAGCATGTCTTACAGTATAATTCAAATCCCTGAATGCTTTTTCTCGCTGTCTTTAACTTTTTTATTAGCTATTGCTGCCTGTAGAAGTCTAGTGTTTCAAGCATGTTGTTCTAAGATTTGGGATTAAATTCAGCACATTTGAAGTAGCAGGGGAAGAGGGAGGTAAGAGACTGCATTCAAATATTTGGACAGAGATTAGCTCACTCAAGCTACAAAATTCCCGTTACTGGTAGTGGCACAAGTTCTTGGGTTTAAGAAAGCAGGGTTCTATTTCAGGGAACAGTCAGCAAGCCAGGGATCTATGCCCAGAATACATGCCAGCAGTGAAAGAGTCATGCAATTTGGTGAGACCAGAGCAGCTTCTAATGTTTTGTCTGACTGAGTTAAGTGTCAGTGCACCAGCTCACAGGTGTTCCGTTAGAGAAAAAGCACGACTCTGTCTGTAATAAATAATCAAGGTTTAAGGGGTCATCCTTGTGAGTACAGATAGTAAATAGTTGGAGTCTGTGGGGGCTGTAGCCCTTGAAATAAAACTTAATGAAAAGTTGTGTCTGGAAGGGTGCTTCAGAAGATTTTTATCCTTACAGTAACATCAAAACAAATGAATCTTGGAGAACTATTTAGACAACACATGGTGAGTTATTATGTCTTGCATTTTTGTTCAGGTTGAGCCCTGACCGTAGACTGTCCTCATCCTCCCACCTAACCTTATGAGTTAAAACTTATTTTTCTAAGAAGTCTTCGGTGAGCTGTATCATGCAAACCTCCATCCCTGACAAGATGTTAAAGTAAACATTTCTCATCATGTGCAACTTTCATGCACCCTATATCACACCAAATATACAAGCAGGGCATAATTATTTAGGACTTTATGCTTCTTTCAAGCCTTCCATTCCTTCATTACACTCAGAAGTGATGTGAATCCTGTTAGGATTTTTGCTTTACCACATGAGAATGTCTTTGGAATTGTACCCTATCTCTATATTTGTGCATTGTACAGCTCTGAGTATATAGAGGTTAAACAAATCAATGATTAAGACTTAATATCTCAGAGCATGAGTGATCTCCATGCTCCTATTTTATCACAAGTTTGGGTTACGATCCACCAGGGCATGACTTGCTCAAGGAAACTGAGCATTCAGACAGCAACTGAACTGCTTGTCTTGTCTGAAATCCAGGTCTAACACCCTCATGTGAAGACAAACAAAGTGCTCTTGACCCATTGCTATGTGTCTGGTACTGGAACACATCTTCTGTGAAGTTTTTTTCAAATGATGTTGGACATGGCTCCTACACATTAATTTGTGCCTCATACCATGTACATGTGTAAAAGCTTGACTCAGAGAAACTGCAAAGTGAGTAACAGGAAGAGCCATAACTCTTAGTCACAGAAAAAAAGTTCATAATTTCCAGCTTTCTGTAGCCTTGTGCTCTCCTATTCCCTGGATGTGGCTGCACAGTCACAGATGCAGTGATTCTACTGGAAAAACCTCTGCTTGGGCTAAACTGTAGAGAAGATAGAAATGTTCGGATTTTCTAGAAAAGAATTTTGCTGGACAATCTTTTTTCATTATTTCTCATAGATATCACCATGGCTGATTACATGATACAAAGAAGATATATTTGTAACAACATTTAGCTTAGCCTTTTTCTGCAGTGAGATGTTACCATGTCACTATCACTGAAAACAAATATACAGATCTCTCTATATTTTAGTGTGATGGCACGTGTGGTTCTTCCATGCTCAGTTTGTTTGCCTCTGGGGATTTTAAAAGGAAAGTGAATGAATCAGGTGGGAGCTCCTGAAAGGGAATATCATTCTTCCCTTGGGCAAAAAAAAAAGATCCTGCCAAAAAAGAGACACCTCTAGAAAACAGAGGGAAAAGAGCTCTGGAAAGTGCAAGGAGTAGACAGTCACGCCTCAGAAATGACCAAAAAAAGAAATTCTGGGAACTAGAGGAAACTATATAGTTTGCTTCAAATAAAAAAGACTCAAGTTATGCTTGAAAATGAGTTTGATATATATTAGTTTATAAACTTTTAAATTTGTATTCTATCATGTCTAATTACTTCCAGTTTTATGCTTTTTAAAGGTTACTTGGTTTAGTTTCTACTTTAGTAAAAACAGTCCTTTGGCCTTCTTATGGGGCTTCAGTTTCAAGAAGATGGTTTAGTCAGACTCAAAGCTTAAAGCTGTAAAAAGAGCACTTCTCAAGTTTATAAACAACATACTTTAATGCTATTGTAGGTAAGAGTTTTCAAGCCACCCAAGTGAGTTAAAGTTCAAGCTCCTCTGAGCTGTGATTACGACCTGTTTTAGAGTAGTTCTTTTTTATAACATCTGTTATAGTGCTTGAATCTCCCGGTACAAGTCTAGTGAATGTAGCATAAATAACCTTTAAACTCATGTTTGTGAACATACCTGATACTTGTAATGAAGTAATTCTGGCCTCTGATCTCAGAAACAGATGAGTTAAGGCAGAACCCTGTGAATAGGTGCGGTTCCACTGACTTCAAAGGGTATTGAAATTTTTACTTGTATGCAAGTGTGGACAGTTAAATTTTCAGGTTTATACAAGAAATAAGAAAGCTACTTTACCGTCAAGGATTCCCATTTTAGAAGTTCTGTTGTTTGATTCTTTGTTTTCTAAAAGTAAGAGAGTTATAAAGTGTCACAAACACAAACTCAGCTTCCTCTGCAGAGATGACTGAATAGTTGGTCGTCTCAAGTCATTCACCATTATGAGGTCTAATATTTATACTGCATTGGTTTCCAGAACTGTTTGCAGTCTGTATACCCACTGTGATGCAATCCCTCTAAAGATACATGGTATACACATGTTGCTGACATTTTGCTTCATGTTAACTACCAATGAGACCAGGATGAAAATGGTGGGAGATAGATTTTATGTAATTCTTCACACTCCTCTCTTCACTTCTCCACTGCACTTTACATCTTTGCCACCTCTACAGCTTCAATTTGCCCCCATATGCTTTCCACCATACCAGGTGAACCATGTCCTTGTACTTTAAGAGACCTGTCAGCAATATTTTAAACCGAGTAGTGTATTTCTACAATTTAAACTCACTTTGATAACATTAACTAAACTATTTTCAGAAAGGAGGCCATGACTAAACTAGCTGTATTCACCAGGGCAACAGCAGATGTTGAAATGTCTGTCGTTTGGGAATCGCAGTGAGCTTTGGCATTTCATCTTAAGCTGAACTGTTGTTGTGAATTCATCTGTTTATAAGTTTTTCTTACTCAACAAGAAAGATTCCTCTCAAAAGGAGGACAAGGGTTTTAAAATGTGCAAGAACATTAACAATTCCTGTAAAGAAGGACAAATTATGAGTTTATTTTATAATCTTGAAAGAGACAATCAGATGGGAGATAAGAAAAAATAAACAAGAAATGGAAGAGAAAGGTTATCCTTTCTCCATCTACCTATGTCACAACACAGAGTCATGATGACATTCAGTGTAATAAGAAATGATGAAAGGAAATACTTCTTTCACATAATGTGTACCTAAACAGCAGAATTTATGTCCTTGAAAGATATTTTAGACAGAGATTGCAACTAATTCAAACGGGGATTGGAGAATTGTCTGTGTGACACAAAAGCTCAAAATACAGAATTATAACACACCCTTTTTTAGAATGATTTATTAAGTCATCTAATTTAGAGCTTAATTCAAATTCCAGTTATTACCCAGCTGAAAGGAGCCAACAACTGCTCTTACCACCACAAAACACTAATGCCCCAGCCACCATGGTAATTCTTAAGCAAGAATATACATTCTAAAGCGTGGCCACTAGAGACCAGAGTAGATAATATACTTGACGTTTAGACACACCTTAAAGATTTCTTTTACAAACATTGACCAGCCTTCATGCAAGACTTTTGTCATAACACAAAAAGTTAAAAAACAGGATACATGGCAAATGCCTATCCAAGCCTCTTCTACAAGCCAGCAGCACACAGAGAACACTCCTACTTTGAAGCTTCATTAAATGATTGAGCCAGTGGTTGTTACACACAGAAATTAAGCAGAAGTGCAGTTGCAGACACCTAAATCTGAAGTACCTTGTTTATTCTTTTTCAAAGAAGACATGACAACTAAGGTATATTTTTAAGAGGCATTCAAGTCTTATTGCTTTCCTTAGTGAAGGTATTGCACCAGATATTCACATTTTTCTTTACAGGTATGCAAACAGACCACTCTTCCTCCACTCAAAACCACTCTATGCAAAGGCCCATCTCATCATTTCTTTCACTGAAGTTATGCCTTTCACCAGTAACTTTTCTGTTCCTATTTAAATAGCCTTTCCTAGCAATGGCAGAATTAGTATAGGGAGGAGTAAAAGAGCCTTTTTCTTGACTATTAGTTCCTTCACACATCATTGAGCAATGATCTTTAAAAAAAGTTATGTTTCTTGGTGGCATTGATAGAGACAAATTTACCAGTGTGATTAAAAAAATCACATAATGCCAAAGAATACACTGTTCACACCACACATAAGCTCCACTAATTACAAAAATAACCACCAATATGTATAATGCTTCATAACCACAGCAGTCTGTTAGTTTTACACTGTGGCACGTTATGGGAGTTATCGTACAAAACATGCATTTGTGTGTAGAATTTGTCATATCTGAAGGAAGACCCTGTCATAATACATCTTTTGAAGCACAAAATCCAGCACAGCTCAATTAATTTTCTGTTCAGTACAAGTATAAAGTGAAGTGCTTTCAGCACAACCATCCTTTTGGCTATTAACTGTGCCCGTGGCATTCTGATTGGGAACAAACCAGTTGGTCATATCCCATAGTAATGCTAAAATGAGTGGCCTGAAGGAGAGATCACTTAGAAGAGAGCTAAGCTAACAGGCTTCTCTACTTTTATTACTTTAACTGGCCTTCCAGCTCCCCCATGAAATGAGCTCTTAGCAGCACATCATTGTTCTCAAACTATTTCAGAGGCTGAATCTGAAGTTTGTATGTAATGACCTTGACTCTGGAAATCTCATTGCGACTTTTTCCACCACTACATCCTGGTTTGAAGAAAGCAAACCAAGTGATGTAGTTCAATCAGTCCTCTTTCCTACATTCTAACTTTTAAAGTCCTCTTTGTATAATTAAAAGCAACTTTTGAAGTCCTCTTCATATTAGGAACTAGCATCAATGGTGTTTATGAAAAGCCTTGCAGATATTTCCTAGCAGTGTTCACACTGACTGAGCTGGAATAAGCTGCACAGTCACTAAGGCTGGGATGATTTCTGGCATTTGCCCACTTTAATAAGACGCCAGAAAACTTTCATATTTAATTTGGGCAAACGAATTGGTCTGAGTAACTTTCCTTCACTCAATAACTTTATCAGAACTTAGTGTTTTTTTCCTTGTCTTTGGAAGAAAGAGACATGGGCAACAAAAGAAAACATCTGTGAAACTATGGTTCACTGCATAATCATGCCATCTGATCACTGTTTGATAGCAGTCAGAAGACTTGATTGTGCTACACATATTGTGTTCACTGTGCACAGAGAAGGATTTTACCACAAAGAAAAATACACCACTTTCTTGCCATGTGAAGAAATATTTATGTGTATGAGATGGTGTAGAACTATGCAGCACTCTGCGATGCAGGCTGAATGTCAGAAATGGCCTGCTGTTGTGGACGTCAGATATTTGTCTGAGCTGAGAGACAGTGTCTGTTAATGTGGGACTAAAGGTTGGCTATCATGGCTAGACAGTTTGTAGTAGCCAGTCACTTAGATCTAAATCAGGTATCACTGCTTATCATCCACTGTATACATATACATGTATATATATGTAATATATAAATGCACATTTATATGTATATGCGTATACTCAAACACACAGATATTGAAATCTAATATCTCCCTTTCACAGAAATTAGCTTTGTATGACAAAAAACCCACTGTACTGAATTTTGGTCAGCTATAATGGAATAACGCACGCTATATCTTCCTCTGATTAAAGACAGGTGATATTATCTTGTTTTGGGTCTATTCTGTAAACACCTTCATAAAAGTTTTCATATAAAACTCATACATTCTTCCACTATTTTTAATAGAAGTTAGAATCATAGACTCATAGCACTACAGAATGGTCTGATTGTAAGGGACCTGAAAGCCCATCCTTTTCCAGCCTCTGCTATGGGCAGGGACACCTCCCACCAAATCAGGGACTCCAAGCCTCATCCACCCTGGACTTGAACACATCCAAGGATGGGGCAGCCACCACTGCTCTGGGCAATCTGTGCCAGTGCCTGTTTACTGTTGTGTGTTTACTCTTTTCTGCACATGAAGCATGTAAATGTAACACAAAGGAAAGAAGTCTAACACCCTCATATCCTAGAAGAGCTATTATCATAGTTTGGCTTTGCCAGAAAAGGGGCCAGACTAGAAGAGGTAGGGAAGGACAATAAAAACATTGATATACATATCATTCCACTTAAATGTTACAAGCTCTATGAAGTATTGTTTTAATTAGGACAGTTTTTGAGGTTATATATATATTTGAAAGGGCTGTCTCTAATTATTTGCATTACAGCAATGGTCAAATTTGGAACAATTTTAAATATAACATTCAATATTTCAAGAGAAATACTTCAGGAAATATATTTGACATGAGAATGTAGTCACAATGTTTAGCAGAGAATATATTTAATAATTGAAGAGAAAGATGTTTAAGGTTTGGTTCATTGCTGTGTTTTATTAAACATGGAAATGAAGTGGAAGAAAAATAGGCTCTTCTCACTTCTGCAGCAGTGGCCATTTATATCTTTTACCCTGGAATTGCATAGTCTCGGAAAAGAATAAATAATTTATCCACAAAGCAGAAAAGCTCCTTCCTCCCCCAGTACTCAGCCCAAGATGGAACTGTGGAGACACTGGAACAAAGACCAAGTGCACAGAAAGTGCTGCAGTGCTTATGGGTGACACTCTTCCTTCATCTCCACCAAATGAGGGATCCTCCTGTCTGTTGCTGCACTGGGCTGTATTCATACCCCCTTCCCCACGAGCAAGCAAATTAAATATAAAACAATACAGACAGAACAATATCTAGCTTATGTTTGTTTAAAGGAAAACTTACAGATCACTGTGGACAAGGCCATAAATCTGTGCTGTGCTGTGATGATAGATTCCTCTCAAGATAATTAAAAGCAGTATCACAACAAATGCTGGGAGACCCCAACTCAAAAGGAAGTAAAGCAGATAGCGCCGCTCTGTGTGTTCATCATTCATCACCAGGACATACCAGAAATTAATAGCCTGAGGAAAAATGCAGAACAATAATCAGTAGACATGGTAGATGATTAGCTATACCCAAAATAAAATTACTCTGAACGTCATAGTACAGCATATTTCTGTCCCAGAATATGTGTATATATAAACATTTTTCAACATAAATATTTTGTTTTCATTTTCTTCTCTTAAGAAATCAAAACAGACTGATAATAAAAGACATATGTTTATTTATATAACTGTTAGATTTGGAATTAGACGACCAGAGAGGAATGGACACCCTGTTTAGTAGAAAGCATTATTTTTGCAGTGCAAAAATAGCTTTGTGGTGCAAAGTAGCTTTCTTGGATTCCTATACCTTCACAGAAAATACTGACATATAATATCGCTAAACTTAATCTGTATTGAATCTTTGTATACTGTTGTTCAGCTCTACCTGTCTTGTAGGAAATGTACTAACCTCCCTCACCAGTTCTGACTGTGGTCCATTTCTGGGCTTACCAGTACAACAAAGACATGGAGTGAGTCCAGCTAAGGGCCATGAAGATGGTTAACAGACCTATGAGGAGATATTGAGACAGTTGTGACTGTCCAGCCTGGAGAAGAGAAAGCTCAGGGGTATCTTAGCTGTGCATATACATAACTGATGGGAGGGAGCGATGAAGAGGGAGCTAGACTTTCCTCAGTGATGCCCAATGGCAGCACAAGAGGCAACAAGCAGCAATTAATATACACTAGCCATGCTTTCCAGAGAGGTTGTGGAGTCTCTGTCCTTAGAGATAACCAAAACCTAACTGGTCCTGGTCCTGGTCAACCTTGCCTAGCTGACCCTGCTTGAGCCATGATGTTGGACTAGATAGTCTCAAGATGCCCCTGCAATTTCAATGGGTCTGTGATTCTGTGATTCTGTGATTCTGTGATTTTGTATAAAAGATTAAGAAAAAAATGAGGAGTATAAATTCATATGCATATCTGCAACAATCCTTATTTTCTTATGATGAACTCATCATCAAATGGCATAACTAATAAAACCATATATGAATCAAAAAGAATTATAAGAGTTGAAAACTGGTGAAGGAGATGGTAAAATGAGTAAGGAAATGCTTGAAGTAAAATAAACACTTCAAATTTTGCTTGGATCTTCGCATATTCTTTACGAGGTTAATGGTAGAAACACTTTCTCATGTGCTGAGCATATTTTATGCACATCTACACACATTTTATTACTTTCTAATAAACACCTAAACTATGTATCATAAAAATATATTTTGCAAAATACTTTGTCATCTCCTGCATTTCAAACATACAGCCCTGCATGTTACAAATTATATCTGGTCTTTTATATGAGGTGAATAAGGGATTAATTTTGTCTTTTTCTGTCTAGATGTCTAGAACTTAATAAATAATTATTTTCTCTTCAGAGCACTAATCTAATTCAAGCTTGTGCCTCTAGCCTGTCTTGATTGTAAATGGAGAGAGGACATACTTATTCAGGCACTCGCTGACCTTACACAATCTTAGTCATCTCTCCCCATTGTCTGGACAGGTATTTCATACAATAATGTTGATTTATATTCTTAATTTGCAGGTGTCTATTGATAGGATGGGTAAAATCCATATACAGTGACAAGACAATTGCAAAGTGATTATTAGTGTTCATAAAACTTTGTAGCCAATAGTTTGTCTACTAGTTCGTTCAGGCAGACTGAATTTTCAAAATCAAGTAAATAATTAGTGGTTTGTGGACTCCTTATGTAAGTCTCGTCAGTTAATTATCATTACAGGGTTTTTTTCTGTGATTTATATAGCATGAATATACAATACTTTCTATCATGAATCATAAAGCACATTGCCTATGCTAAAAACTTTTTTGCCAAAAAAATTGTTGATTCAGTATGCATTTTAAATGCTCCCTTAGAAAAATGACATTTTAATAAATATGTCCAGTGTATATAATTATATTAATTATGTCATAATTACTATGCTCTTTTTTTTTTTTTTTTCCATTTGGTGACTGATGCTATGTGAACAAAAGCAAAGTTTGCTTTCCTTAAAAGAACAGAGGAAAATCCTACCATAGTACTGTATCTATCCTGTGCAGGTGGAAATAACACAGAGAAACTATTAATTCCATTGTTGAACATTCACAGGAAGAAAACATTAAACAGAAGAATATAATATTTGGGGGAAAAATCCAGTTTGCGGAAAGAAAAGTGATTCAAGATGCTTTTTGTCGCCTTATGCCAATAAACATTCTTCAAATTACATGCCCTTGTGGCCCTGACTAGGCTGTGCTTCATTTCTAGACAGCAAAATCCTTGAATTGATTTATGCCATCATGCTCAGGGATTGTTGGTTCTACTAATTCTGACAATCTGGTGAACATTGTTCTCAGTCATCCAAATGAGATTGCTTTCTAAGAAATAGTACCTCATGTCCTTGCTCGGTGTTTGTTTAGCCATATTTACCTATCTCACCTCATTTATCACAGGACACTTTAACACAGTGCTGCTGAAAAGATGTGAGGGGGTTCGGATAGTCCACAATTTCCTTCATAGTAGCATCACTAGCTTGATAATTATATGTTCTTGTCCTCAACCCCTTCTGATGGTCCAAAATTTAATCAATTAAATACAAATGGAGGAGCTAATTTTAGCAAATCTTTTCCTGTTGCCATGCTGCAACAATAACCAGTTCTACAGAAGAATAAAATGTACAGTACTCAGGTGCTCAGGTGGAAGAACAAATGTGCGTGTGATTCTTCTGATGTAGAATGCAAAACAATTGCAAATTCATATAACACTCTAGCAAGACAATGCAAACTTCAGTGAAGCTTCTTTCTCTTACAATGTGGCAATTAATTGAAATTAACTTCCCGAAACTGAGTTGATTTTGTTTATTTTGTCATTTATTCATTCATTCATTCAGCTTAAATGATAACATGGATATTTGGTAAATATTAGCTGCAAAATACTTTATTTAAAGTCTTTCACAACCCACTGGGAATACTTCTATTTTCCTTCTTCTTTTTAGGAATGGCCACAGCTTTCCTTTTCAGAATGATTGCATGCTATCATACAATTCCTTTTCCAAACTGTTAGTCAGTCCATAAGTCATTCTTAAAAATAAGCATGAAACCAATTGTTTTACAAGCCTGTAATAAATTTCTAGAAAATTTTAGATGCCATTAAATCCACAAAGGAGGAGGATTCAGGTGTAGGTGACAGCAGGCTCAAGACATTCACTCTGGCCTGCTTATTGAACTGCCACTTTTGCTGTTGATTTACTCCATTGCAGCAATGACTCATATAAGTACGAAGAGTACACTTTTACCCATATTTTTTCTCTCTGTCAGAATTGTCAATTAAGGACTTAACAATTTATTTATTTATTTATTATTTGCTCAAAAGACAGCTTTTAACTTGTTTTTGTAACTTTTTATTTGTTAACAACTTAGAAAATACAAAAGAAAATTATTTGTCCTGGTAAATCATTGTTCTACTGCAGATTTGCCATGGGAAGAACAATACAGAAAAGCGTCCACAGTCTATGCTCCTAAAGTAAAAGCACAGGCTGCATTTGATTATACAGGCTTATACCATAGTGACATACATTTGTATGAAGGGACATTTTCCGGATGAAGACTTCTTCATTTCAGACATTAGTACAAGGTAAATATTTCAGGCTGAGCTCACTCTGTGGGCACAAAGGGCCATTTGCACCATTCTTACTATTTTTCTTCTGCATTCAAGAGACCTTCAACCTTAAAAAATGGGTAATGCTATAAGCATTCTGAAAATTGAAAAAAACCTCCTTACAAAAGCCAAGAAACAATCACACAAACAAATATGGTATGATGTGGCCTTTGTTCTGATGCTGAATATGGGACAGGTGACCTCTGAGATCCTTTCCATTTCTACATTTCAGTTACTATGTGAGTAGTAGCTAGGTGTGTAGTGCAAATACTGATATTAAATGGAAGCTGACAAATTTCAGAAGCTAAAAATGGAAGAACACTTCGAATATGAAGCTATAGATTTTGTTGTTGTAAACTCTATTAAAAAAGATCTGAAGTGACCTTGGAATGAAGGAAATGAGCAGCTGTAAAGAAGAAGAAAATTTAGCATTGAAAAAATATTTCAGGTTATTTAAAAGAAAGTCATAAGCTAAGCTAAGTGTACAAGAAGTACGGCAGAAAAATTTCTGTATTCAGGGAATAGATGGTAACATCCACTGAAGATAAATTTAATCTTGCTAACTGCGTAAATTTGGGGGGAAAAAAAGAATAAAAGGAGCATTAGTATCACTAGACACAGAGAAGTTTAGATCTCTCTTTTCCATTTTTAGAAGCAGTTGCAGCAGCACTGGGCATGACAGACCATCTACCAGTCTGCTAAGAGCAAAAAGTGGAGGTGTTAGAGAGGTTGCCAGGGCTCTCAATGAGAGTGAGAGTGACATAATCCTAGGAAAATGCCATATACTACATGTCACTGGGAGAGGAAGTTGTATTTTAGTGACAGCCTAATCTGCAGTTCTTGGTTTGGGCTGACAATTTGCATGTTGGAGGATTTGTATGGTAATATATGGAGCTGCACATAAAAAGCTGTATGCTATAATAACTCTGCTACAGACAAATACTACTAAAATAGCAAGTAAGTGGCAGAATTTACATATCAGTACAAAGTATATATTTCTAGAGAAGGGCATGATAATGATCTTTCAAAATAATCTCTCAAGTTGTTATTTTAGCTAACTTGAAGCCAGTAATTTTTTATAAAAAATTTGATTTTTCATGGTCTCCTACATTAGTTCAATTGTTTTTTACATAATTTGCTGCTCTATAAAGTATCAGAAGAGTAACAAAGCTGGTGAAGCATTTGTAGCACTAGTCTTATGAGTATGAATTGAGAGAGCTGGGATTTTTTTTAGCCTGGAGAAAAGGAGGCTAAGGGTTTTATCATTCTTCACAGCTGCCTGAAAGGAAGTTGCGGTGAGGTGGGTGTTCTCTTCTCCCAAGTAACAATTGATAGGATGACAGGATATAGCCTCAAGTTGCACCAGGGGAGGTTTAGATTGATATCAGGAAAAATTTCTTCATGGAAAGGGTTGTCAAGCACTGGAAGAGGCCTCTATTCCTGGAGGGGTTTAAAAGATGTGTAGACATGGTTCTTAGGTATACAATCCTACAACTCTATGAAAATCCTGGTAATAGTTGTGAACTTACATACTTCTTATTTCAGTACAAACTTATGAAGGTATGTTTATCATACAATGTTAGTCTGATGACTAAAATGCTACTGATGAAAAAATTACAGTGTAGTTTACACTTATATTTCACCTATAAGAGACTGTTTCAAAAGACCAAATCAGAGATGTTTAGAAAAGTTATTAACTCAAACAAACATAGTTTTTTAGAGATTATATAGTTATTGAGGCAGTAGCTTCTACAGGATGAAGTAAGATACAGAATTTCTTACAAGATTGTAATGGGTACTAGTGGAAAAATTCTTTATAGGGTTTGAATATTTACTCTTGAATGCCGCGATACTATAATATAAATGACCATCTAATGTTTTGCCTCTCTAGTTTCACTGAATTGGAGAGATACACATAATGCAACAGAAACGCAATCTAAGTATCAGTTACCTTTACAGAGGTTCTTGGAAGGGAGTGAAAAAGACTAAGAGACCAACCTGAATAAGCATCCAGCTGAACTGGCAGAGGTAAAGGTAATGAGTAACAGATGCAAGGGCAGAGCAGCTTCCCTCTGAGAGATGTTGGCTTATGTAAGCAGAGGCCAGAAATGAAATCTGCAGGGCAAAAAAATGAATACGCGTACATTGCAATTATATACAATTAATTTAATAATAATAATAATGAGTAAAAAAAAAAATCTTCAGTTTGGAATTTAATATACCTTTTGTTACTATTCCAGAAACTCAGGAGAGATAACTCGGACATTTAATATTCACCCAAAAGAAGTGACCCTTTAACACTGTCAGACACAAAATTAGCTTTAAACTTTTTACAGACAATCTAGTATACATTTCATCCATATCTAAAAAGACTATAGAGAGACTTATTATGTATTGTTTAATGTTCTTCTCCAGACTAATACCTATGCAACATTACACACCAATTTTGTATGAAGGATGAAGATTTTCCTCCATAAAATAAAAAGAAATATTATCTTCTGGTTTCCATAAGGACAGAGATTTTACCAAAACAAGCTCAAAAGGCATGGAATGTTTTCAGACTGTCGGACATGTAGAAAAATACACCGCATCACATAAGACAGCAATACTGGACAAAAACGAGTAAGCATTTCTTCTGTTGTCTAAGAGCAGATCAAGATTTCACACTGACAAGGCAGATATAAGTCTTATTTCCACATGACATATCACACTTCAGAGGACTACATGTTGGCCAGATAAGCAGCCAGCACATTCTCTAAGGAACAAAAATATTTCAAATCAGACTGCAATGAACAGTGCTAAACAATTTAAATATAGTGTTTGAAATCAAAAAAACAACTCATAAACACTTAGCTCTGTCTTCTGTGAATTACCTTATGAGGAAATTTTTCTACCATCAGACTTCATTAAAGAATCAAAGTGTTCCCAGAAAGACTCAGTTTACCTACTGCATACCTGCCGTAACTGATGATTTTTCCTTTCTTATACTAGAAATGCTACTACTTTGACCAACAGCCTGTTGACTTGTTAGTAATAGCAATTTGTGGACTATGCAGACTGATTTTATCTGTATAAATCGCTTGGTATACTTTAACTTTCCTCCTGTCTTCATCAGGAGATGGGGTGGGGAAGAAAGTTGAAGTACACCAAGTGAGTTGGCATAGACCTGGACATTGTATTTACAATAAAAATACCTGTATGGTATTGGATAACTCTTACATAATCTCTTCAGTGTGAAAATATCCTTTCGATGCTAGACAGACAATATTATCTCACCATGAACTCAAATAATAAGAATTGAGCAACTGCACAACAACTGGACTAAAACCAATCATGAGATGAATTTCATTCTTTAAAGAAAAAAATGCACTTTTAGTATTTCATGTGGCTTTCATTAGTCTTTTTCTGGGAACTAGAATTTAACCATGGCCACATAAACCATTCAGTTATTAAGAGGTTAACACAGCTTAACATAGACTCCTATCTGCAAAATTCTGACACTGCTGAAACAAATGCCATTGTCTGGGTGAGTTAAACACAACTGAAATATGTGTGCAATAACTGCCTTTGATTAGGAATAAACACAAGGAATGTTTGTGTAAATAATTCTGTAGCAGCAGCTTGAAAGGTACCAGCAGTACTTTTCCTAAACCTGGAACAAATGCTCCTACGTACAACAAGTAAAACTCAGAACATATTTGGGTGGAGAGGCTTTATCAGCTTTTGTTCCCTGAAAACGTGTGTATGTGTCAAGGACAGACTGTTAGGATGAGATGGAGACAAAGAATGGATGAAAACACAAAAGCAGACTGATTGAGTCCTGGAAGTCTGTTTTTAGAACCTTCCAGACTGAGCGTTGGTTTGAAAGCATTTTGCTTCTGTAAGTAAAGAAAGTATCATTTCTAGATTTTTCCTGTGTTTGAAGATTTATTTTTTTATATATATTAAAAGAGAGAAGTGTTGCACTAAGTAAACAATTTTCCAAACAAATCAATGTGAAAAGTCCAAATATTTGCTAGAAATGCATACTTTTCATGGATACTGATTTTTGCTGAAGAAGTAAACCAGTAATATGGCTGAAATAAACGCTCAGCTAAGAATTCATCATAATTAGTGGCATCACAGTGTTTTAGATAAAAAAGGTTACAAAAAATCAAAGAGGTAAAGAAACATTTCTACAGTTTGTTATCTTGCATCTTAGGCAGAAGGAAAAAAATGGGAATGGCAGGCCATATTTTGAAGTGCTGGAAGTAGAGACTGTAGTTCAGCTACACTATTCTGACCAATGCTTGGCACTTCTAGCTTGAAGTGTAATGCACTGCAATTTAGTAGAAACACATGAAGTGCAGGCCACTGAATAAACCTCCCCCCCAGTATCTGAGGCAGTCAGGGAAATCTACAACAAAACTCTTTCTAAATAAATTGTCCCTTAGACCTAAGTGCCTCATGCTTAGTTTTTAACTCTAGTGAGCAATCTTTTGTAATAACAAACCTGCTGCTTCAATAAGCAAAATATGTACCACATACTGGAATAAGTCGTTCCATCTTGAAACATTAAAAAATATGTATTAGATGTGTTCCTTGTGATATCAATTGTTCAGAGCTCTATTCACAGAAACTGTATGATTTTAAATACTCCTTTCAAAAAATCTTTGTAACCCGCCATTTGGCTCTATGCCAATTTTATAACACAATGCTTCTTCCTGGTACTTGTCAAGGTGGTCAGACTTCACCCAAAATGATTTAACAAAGGGATAACAAGTGGTTTGACTTATTCAAGGATCAGGCTGCTCTCTTTGTTAATTTGAGTGCAATATTTCTGTGTCACATTCAAAACTGCAGTGAGGGCAACCTCACAAGCTTCATCTTGACAAAATGAAACAATAAATGCTAAAAAATAAAAGATCATATATGGATGCACTTCTGTTAAAGAGCAAAAAGATCTTTGAGAAGGTTCCTATCTCATATCCATTTACTCAGTTGATTAATCAAAGGATACTGTAATTCCTTTGTAACTACAGGAGAATTACCTAACAGTTACTTGAAGGCAATTAGTACCTGGGTATTCAACCTAAGTCATCAACACCAGATTATAAGTTAGTAAAACTAGATGATGTAAAAAAACATATTTTCCTGTATGAAGAATTGTGTCTTTGAATCTCTCTTTCCAAGCAGTAGCCAGTTTCAGAACATCCCTCCTCTGCTAGTTCAGAGCTGACTCCAAGTTTCCAGCCTGCACTTATTCATGGTCAATTTATACCTATTTGTTCTGCTGGAAGCCTCTCATATTAAACAGGATTTCCTCCTTCTTGGGGTTTGTACTATCATGAATTCACGGAAAACAGTAGTATTCTCCCTCAGATTTCTCCCTCAGATTTTATTTAACCTTCACTTCAAGGTTAAATAAGCTGATCACTGCACAGCACAGTACTCAGTAGAGATGCTTAAGCTGGGCTGGACAGCAAAAGCAGTTTAGCTCTGCAAATACAGCATCTACCTGGATCAATTTATCTTGTTTCTCGAAGTGATCCTATGTACTGTGCTGTGAAATGAATACTCACACATGTGAAAGCCTGTCCTTGGGCAAATTCCACACCAACTTGGCCAAATTTCATTATTCTTCTCTATACCAGTGCCACTTTGAGTCTGTCCTTTGTGGAAACATCTACTCAGGGTTGGATGCAGAAGAGCTGCAGAGATCTCACAAGATCCTCATCCAACAGTTTTCTTATGTCCTTATTCAATATGCAAATATTTCTTGTGATATATGGTAATCACCCAGTGACCCTATGGTATACACAGCTTTTTTTCTCATTTCCAACTGACTGCCTGTTGCCACAAAGCTAAAGTTTTAATGTTCGCCTACAAACAAAGACTTTTCACTTTGTTCTAGGACATATGCCTTCTTTTCACACATTAGTTTTCGAAGCTATTTCATCTTTCTAAACACTACTCACTACTACTTCATAGTGTCAGCGCTTCTCTAATTTCTGCCATCAGTGCATTTTGCCATGGCACATTATCTTCTATTGCATAAACTAGTCCTTTAGGATCAATGAAATACCTCTCTTCATTGGCCACACTCATAGCTGTCTTTTCCCATTAAGTCTGTTCCTTCTCACATTTGGTTACAGAGAATCATAGAATCATTAAGGTTGGAAAAGAACACTGAGCTCCTTCAGTCCAGCTGTCAGCCCAACATTACTGTTCCTACTAAACCATGTCCAAAATGCCACATCTATACATGGCATATAATACTAACAGACTAATGTGACATGATCTAAGTATAAACATATGGGAGTCTTATTATCCTTTTGAGTTCTCTGTATGCCTTTTGATAGATTTCTTCTGAACTTTCATACATTTCTGAGGTGGCATTACTGGGCCTGCAGTTGCTGAGATGCTTTCCCCCTTTTAATACGTTATTTTCCAGTCACATAGTGGCACTTTGAATTAGAATCATTGAATCATGCAATCACAGAACTGTTAAAGCTGGAAAAGATCTCCAAGATCAACCAGCCCAACACCACCATGACTAGAAACCATATCCCGAAATGCCACATCTAAACATTTTTTGTACACCTCCAGTGATGGGGACTCCATCACTGCCCTGGGCAGCCTCTGCCAGTGCTTCACCACTTTTTTGGTAAAGAAATTTTTCCTAACACCCAATCTAAACATCCCCTGGTGCAACTTGCGTTCATTTCCTCTCATCCTATTGCTTGTTACTTGGGAGAAGAGACTAGTACCCTCCTTTCTACAACCTCCTTTCAGGTAGTTGTAGGGAGCAATAAGGACACCTCTCGGTCTTCTCAAGGCTAAAGAACCCCAGTTCCCTCAGCCTCTCCTCATAAGCTTTGTTCTCCAGCCCTTTCTTCAGCTGCGTTGCCCTCCTCTGGACACACTCCAGGAGCTCAATGTCCTTCTTGTAGTGAAAGACCCAAAACTGAACACAGGACTCAAGGTGCAGCCTCGCTAATGTCAAGTTGAGGGACATAATCACTTCCCTGCTCCTCCTGGCCACATTATTGCTGATACAGGCCAGGATACTGTTGGCCTTCTCGGCCACTTGGGCCACTGTCTCCTGTTCAGCTGCTGGCAGCCAGCACCCCAGGTCATTTTTCCAACAGGCAGCTTTCCAGTCATTCTTCCCCAAGCCCAGAGCATTGCATGGAGTTGTTCTGGCCCAAGTGCAGCATCTGGACTAGAGTGGACTGAATAATTTTTTGGACAAACATCATATGTACAAAATTTACATATTATTTATGGCACAGAATGGAATCATAGAATCATAGAATGGGTTGGGTTGGAAGGGACTTTGAAGTCCATCCAGTTCCAACCCTCCACCGTGGGCAGGGATACTTCCCTCTGGATTAGGTTGCCTAAAGCCTCATCCAATCTGGTCTTGAGCACCTCCATGGATGGGGCAGCCATGACTTCTCTGAGCAACCTGTGTCAGTACCCACCCACCTTCACAGAAAAATATTTCTTACGATCACAGATAAATCTCCCCTCTTTCAGCTGAAAACCACTCCCCCTCATCGTATCCCCGCACTTCCCAATGAAGAGCCAGCTACCCACTATAAACTGGCATTTCAGTGTTATCCACTACAAACTGGGCAGTGCATATTTTCATGAACTCTACTGAACAGATAGTTTGGAATTTTTTTCCTTATATTTAACATTTCACGAGTTCTGAAGGCCCATGATTCCAAACAGACAACCAAAATATCATCACCTCCAGTTAGTTCTGGATTTAAGACTGCATCTAATGTCCTGCCAACTGTTTTGAACCTGTTGGGAAAGTATTGTATTAAAATATATAATAGTGTGGCATGTCTTCAGAAGTGTCTCACACAAGTGCAGAGACATTGATGAATCTGGAATACTTTGATGAAATAATATTCCTTATTTTTTATTCAAATAAGATTTTTTCTATGTTTTTTGTGGTGTATCATATTACATCATATTGCATATCCTGGTCAAAGAATATGCAACACCCATTAAGGAACACAGGAATGGTTTTGTTGAAATCCATTATTTGTTGAAATTATCACCTTCTTCTCAGCCTGAACCAGGCTGTCATAAGATTCTGTTCCAATGTTACAGCCTGACAATGCACTATATACTGAAAAAATTATTTTACAAAGACTTAAGTGTGTCTAATGGGATAGTCGGTACACAATTCCATCAGAAATCTTAGAATCATAGAATCACAGAAAGGTCTGGGTTAGAAGGGACCTTAAAGCCCATCCAGTTCTACCCCCTGCCATGGACAGGGACATCTTGATGTAGTACTAGAAAAAAACCAACAAACTTTTGGTACTTATATTGAAAATTTTTAGTTAAAAAAATCATTTATAAAATATTCAGTTAAAAACCCAAAGTAATACACACATTTAGGTCTGAAAGAGTGCACAGAGCAAGGCGCTGCTGCATCTGCTAGCTCAAAACAGTTTCACTTTGTCATATGCGCAGGAAGAACCCTGTCTCCTGTAGCTCAGAAAAGTTCCTTCCCCATCGGGAGAAACCCACAGACCAAGTGGCTGACTCCACTAGAACACTTCGGAATGTGCCAGTGAAGAACATGTCAGTACACTTATATCGTGCTTTTGTAATTTCTGTGAGTTCCTGTTTGACAGTACAAACTCACAAAGCTGTAGACAGTGCCTTCTTCAAGACAGATACGTCTTACAGAAATTGATCTAAATAATAGGAATTTATTTTATCTTCACATTAAGTATGTTTTTCTTTTATCAATTTAATTACTTTAATAATATAAAATTTATTTCTTTGTTTGACATAGATTATTGTCTATTACACTTACACAGCTTCTTTACATGCATCTCTATTAAAACAGAAAAGAAAGAACCCAACCATGTGCCATTATAACACCCTAATCTCAAGAGGCATAGTATCAAAGCCATAATTTACAGAGCCATTCCTTTTGTTGGATTCAACTGCAATGAACAATAATTTAGGAAAATAAACACATTCAGATTCTCATGTTCTCATCAAACTGCTTTCTTCTGCTTAGAATTTACTTTATATGGGTACAAAAAGGGGTTCCCTCCTTTAACACAAAGATGCTGCTAATATTGTATATGAATCATACTTTTTTGTGACTGTTCAGTAGGTCTGGACAGCGATGCAAACTGAGGGTTCTTCTTGTGTTTTGTGTTCTGATATTAAATGCCAGGACAAAAATACCAAGAAAAGATGTACAAAGAATTGCAGAGGTTGATGGACACTAGCAAAATTTCTAAGCCACTCTTCCTGGAAAAAAGTAACAATACAACACACAGCAAGTTTCAGAGTGCAGAGGAAAAGATTATGTAATGTAGAAGGTTAAAACCAGAGTGTTTAACTGGGTCAAAAGAAAAGTTCGATAACTAACTTTTCATTTAGTATTTATTCTGTATTAATGATGCTAAAACAAGCAGTTAAAGTTCCTTTGTGAATTTACAAAACTGCTAAATGACTTAACTGGTCACTAAATTGTTTCAGAAATTACCATAACTCTGAATCTGAAAGTACTGCTTTATATCTGACACCTGAAAAAAACAGTACATGTGGGTTTAGTTTTATTTCTGACTTCGGTTAAGTCAGTGAATATACAAAGTAAAAAATAAGAGCCTTATGAAAAGCAGCTCTAAAGTCTCACTGTATAATTTGCATGCATTGTGTATTTTAGAGACTTTTTTTGTTTATGAATTATTTGCTTAAAGCATGGTGATTATTTATCACTGAAAACTGCACTTTATGGAAAGCCAAACAGCCAACTAAAATAAATTCAATTGAAATACTGATGGTATATTTATAACACAGTGACCCACGGCGCTTATGTGTATAGATGTTTACAGTTTATTAAGCAGCAGCAGCACTGGCAACCATTTTAAGTAGTGATTAGGCATTGGCAACCATATGTTACTCATTCCCTTCCCCCAGATGAGTGGGCTGCCTGTTGGTTTCATGCTGGGTTCAGTCCCTGCCCTCTTCACTTCCCATTTATAGGGACTGGTTTTGCTTCCCTGAGCAAGGCAACAGGCAATCTAATGGTGCCGGATACAGGATAGGAAGGTGTGAGGCACCACAATCTGCGATCACACTGACCGTGCAGCAGAAGTCAGCTGCTGCAGAAAGGCTGGAGAAGCTCTCATCTTCCACAAAACCAGCCTGAGATAAGTACCCAATTGCTCGATCTCAAACACCATTTCTCCTCTGTTCCAGTCATGCTGTCCCTTACAAAGAATGTGTTGAGTGATACTCACTGAGAAGTGACATTTCATTTTTTCTTGTTTAAATAAAGAAAAACAAGGACTAGCAGGCTTGTAGCAAGCCCTAACACACTTAGTTTTATATACAGATTCAGAACAATGTGTCTGGCAAGGTACTCTTGATAGAGACAGTTCCTCTTATCACCTCTTTTTAAATCTGGGACAAAGATGCACATTGCTTTGTCACTTATTACAAAACATGAGTCAGACCTCCTGAGTCCCACTGAAAAATCCTTGATAACATACTTTTGCTATAATGGTGTAAATAGCAGCTGAAAAGGCCTCTTTTTCAAACCATCAAAAATATATCGTCAACCTTTTTCAGTTTCAGGTACTCAGACAGACCTCAGGACAGTCTGAGTATGCTGATTTCACAGGTCCAAAACAAGCTTTTCTGATAGATATTGACTTTCGACAATAGGATCTTCCTCATATGGTTTTCTGTCTAGAAGTTTGGATTAGACCCTGAGCAGATCTGCCACATCAGATGTATCTAGGAGACTCTCAGTTGGCTTCTATATCTTCCTAGGGGTCAAACTGGGTAAAACTGTTAAGTCACATTTCACTTCCTGTATTTCTAGACATAGTTTTTTTTTTCTGAAACTTCAGATGTGAGTTTCCTGCAATAACTGTACACAAATTTGACAGCACCATTTATTACCTCTAAATTTATGACTCTGCCCAGGGTCAGCAATATGTGGTGTAGGGTAAGTAAGGGAAACACAGCTGTTAATTCCTAGCGTTTTACGTAGACAGTTAGAAATGGTCAATGCCCTGTAGTGATGCCCCAAGCCTGCCAGTGTTTAAGAGGCATTTGAATAATGCCCTTAAAAATATGTTTTAACTTTTTGTCAGCCCTGAAGTGATCCCGCAGTAGGACTAGATGATCATATAGGTTCTTTCCAACTAGAACTACTCTATTTTTTTCTATTTTATTCTTGAAATAACCTAAAGATGAGAAAGACAAAAATCATTCTCCAGAGTCTAGATGTTGGCTGGAGTAATCTGCAGCTCTTTTTCTGCCTGCATGCCCATTGGAGATTTCCACTCTGCAGGAATCACAAGACAGTGTAAGGAACAGTTCCCATAAACTGGTGTCAGGATAAAATCAAAGTGCCCGCTTGCTTAATATTTTAAGTATGTGAGGTGTCCTATACTTCTTTATATGGCTAGTCAGCTATGAGGGATAACTATCTATCTTCTTTAGAAAGAAATTGCAAAGGTGTACTTACAGAGGCATAGTTTCTTCTGGCTTAACTATGTTTCAGTAGCAAATTTCTGCCTAGGGATTAGTCCACTTGTTAAGCAAAGACCTCCTAGCGTTAATGGTAATCTAGGTCATGTTTACAGAATTAGTGGCTGCGTAAGCAGCTCAGAAAGCAGGTAAACTAAAAATGTGACCTCAAGCAGAAGGCTGGTGATGGTAAATAGTGATGTTTTGCATCAGTACCTGTGCATGCTCTCTACGGTTTCCAGAAAAAACAGAGGTTTATGCATAGAAACCAAGATCTATGGGATCTGTTCATTTATTGGTTGGAAGCACTATTCTAATATGGAATCTGCTGTGATATGAAAGAATATTTAATTGAAGCAGTTCAAGATTTGCCAGAAGTTTTTAGCACATAATGAGAAATTTACTTAACACAAACCAAGCATCCATCAACAAGGGCTAACAGGTAAGTTCCCTCATTCTATTATTATTTGTAACCTATAATATTAAGGAATGCTGGCCTTATTCAAGTATTTATGGCAATCATTGATCCAGATTCCTTCAAAATGTCAAAATATGGCCTAGAGGGTGACAAGCTCAGTGATCAGTACAGTCTATTGTGATATGGGTATCTTTACTGCTGTTTTCTTTGTGTAACAGGCTTCATAATTAGAGAGCAGAATAACAAAGTTTCCCTCCCTAACAAAAATAGAACACGAGACCTTTGGACTTTATTGAGTTAATAGAATCGACTTTTGAACCCACAATAATCAATGTGAATTAGTAAACAGCATAGGCTATAACAAGCAGTAAAGATTTAAGATGATTTCACTTGGAAGACAGGACTTTCCAGATGCCTATAATAAAACCATCACGAGCATGCCAGATTATTAAATAGCATTAAATAATCTCTTAGTAGTCATAGTTTATCTGTTCTGTACAGACTCACCTCATCTGTAAACAAGTGGGGGAAGGAACCAGGTCACTAGTGCTCTAAGCAATAACTTAGATTAAAAACAGACAAACAGAGAAAAATGCAGTAAATATGTCAAAACGATAAGGATCTTAGAACTGTGACTAAACTAAAGCAATAACATAGGCTAGGTATTAAGTAAAACAAGCAGTATTGTAAAGTGAGTTCTAGATCGTGGTTCAAGTATTTATAGAATTTAGTAGCTGTATACCACTGCCACGGACTTCGTTCAGGGGTACAGACTGAATTGCTCTTTCAAACTCAAACACAGAAACTTCCTTATCTAGCTGTAATCCACCATCTGTGGCAATGCCAACACATGAAAAGGAATTGAAGAGAAAGTCAGTTATTCCTAGAACAGCTATGGTTCTAATTGTCTAAATGCAAAAAATGTTTTAAGATAAATTGATATTTATGCTGGAGCATCTGCATATTAAATTAGTCTGAAAAATTACTTTGTAATGCCTGCTTCACTATTTTGATATTTAGTGACTTAAGGTTCTGGTGAGCACTAGAAAATATCATGTTTTATGTAACATTTTCTCATGTATAATGAGAATGCAGAACACACATTGACTTTTTTGTCTAAAGTAAGTGGGACTGCAAATAATGGTCAAAAGCCAGATGTATGAAAATTTTGAAAAATAAAAACTGATTCAAGTTTACTTCTTTAAAATGACCTCTCTGATGTTCTTAAAAGCATTTCTGTTTAAACAGTAGTATAGACATAGATTTTTGTATCTAAAAAATTAACTGACTACTACCTGCATTTTGTTTAATAAATTAAACAGCCATGCTGAATGCTGTGCTATATAGGTTCATATAGTATAATTCTTTTTTTATCATCAGGATCTCCTGTCAAATTGTAGAAGAACTTGAGCACATAATTCTATACTGTCATTTTTTTCATTTTTCTGTCTATATTCCTCAAAATTTGGAACATTAGTTTGGTAAATTAGAACCGTGGAACCCTGAGAATGAAGTGCTTGAATATATTCCATGCCTTGGGCACTGTTTTGATCATATTTGTATTTATTATTACGCTTATTAGAGTCACATTTCTGGTGCACATTTATGGAACATCAAAACCAGTTAAGCTGAGAATGGTTGTCTCTTTATCACAGAGTCATAGAATCACAGAATCATGGAATGTTTTGGGTTGGAAAGGACTTTAAAGCCCATCCAGTTCCATCCCTCTGCCATGGACAGGGATGCCTCCCAACTAGATCAGGCTGCCCAAGGCCCCATCTAGTCTTTGAACACCTACAGGGATGAGCAGCCACAGCTTCCCTGGGCAACCTGTTCCAGAGTAATAGAAACAGAATGGCATTTTGCTTTCTAATTTTAAAATCACCCGCTGTTTTTTTTCAATCAATACATTAAAATATTTGTGTAGTTTATGAAAGAGTGGAAAAAAAACTGGGATGTGAGGCAGTCTTTTCATTTCACAACACTTCAGATGTTTCAAAACCATTCTTACTGTAAAAATCCTCAGGCTTTGAAGAGGAATTAGACTAAAAGAGATATTTAATCTGTCATACCCAAAGCATAGCCAATAACCAGTGATTTGGACTAATCGTATCCAGGCAGCTGAATTTTACACAGTGTAGATGTTTTGAGGTTACAATAGATAAAACAAGTTATAACTTTCAAATGCTGTGACAACAAAGGTGTAGTACCATCCTTGAATTCTCTCATTTATACATACAGCTCCAGCTGATTCTTTCCAACAACCTTAATGTTATTTTAACAGTTTTAGGTTTTGATTTGTGAAATGGTCAGGGACTACAGGAAAGCAAGGGAGGGGCTCTTGATGAGGGAGTGCAAGGACAGGATGAGGGGGTACGGTTTCAAGGTGAAAAAAGGAAGATTTAGATTCAACATTAGGAAGTCATGTTTTCATGATAAGGGTGGTGAGGCACTGGAACAGGCTGCCCAGAGAAGTCATGGCTGTCCCATCCCTGGAGGTGCTAAAGGCCAGATTGGATGAGGCTTTGAGGAGCCTGGTCTAAGGGGAGATGTCCCTGCTGATGGCAGAAGGGTTGGAACTCGATGACCGTCCAGCCCAAACCATTCCTTGATTCTTTGGTTCTATGAATGCAGTCTGTGACCCCTTCTGTCCTTATACAAGTCAAATGACCTCCCTGAGTCCATGTGCTTGTTATCGAGGGACCCAAGGGAGCTATCTCATTACCCGTCTGCATCAATACATGTGAGATCTCCAAATTGTACATATTCTTCCTAGCCTCCAGAAAAGGAGGGCTATAGCAGGAGAGCCATACAAGGCAATGCATGTCAGGGATGCTGGCCCCTGCTGCTCAGGACAAAGGTCTCTGTCGGTGAACAATGGCAAAGGGATATAAGAAAGAAATTCTTCACTGTGAGAGTGGTGAGGCAGTGGTACAGGTTGCCCAAAGAAGTCATGGATGCACTATCCCTAGAGGAGTTGAAGGCTGAGTTGGATGAGCCTTTGAGCAACCTGATCCAGTGTGATGTGTCCCTGGCAGGGGGTTGGAACTGGATTATCTTTAAGATCCCTTCCAACTCAAACCATTCCATGACTCTATGACAGACTGGTGATTCATGTCTCTTGAGAGAAGCTCACTTTTCAATGTCTTACTTTGTATGGATCCCCTTCATACAACAGTCTTTAAATTGCATCCCTGTGATTTTATTGAAAATAGGCAAAATAGTCCTGCTCTGTTGTACTTCAACAGGAAGAGAAATGCACTCAGCAGTAACTCATTTTTCCAAGGGATCTACTGACTAGATTGAAGTTGTAGCTATAGTAGATAGAAGGACAAGAAACAACTCATAGGTTCCTGTTTTAATCATAAACATGTAGTCAGTCGTTCTCAGAGGAGGGCATCCATCATCCTGAGGCAGAAGGGGAAAGTACAGAGGCAGGGGACTGATGCTGTCATCCATCAGGAAGTGCATATTAATTTGGGGCAGGTTGGTAATTCATTTCTGCATCCAGCACTTCTCTGCAAAGATGATATGTACACTCTAAGTTGCTTTTAAAGTCTTCTTCCATGTTAAGATACTTAATTTCCTTGCCAGAACGACGATGATGATGATGTAAAGGTGGTGACTTAAGGCAAGTCTCACGCTAGATTTAAGGGCACAACTTTATTCCCACAGTCTTTGAGTCAGCGTGCAGATGTGGAACAGACCACACGCAACAAAGAATCTGAAAGTGAAATAGTAGATGACTCTCTAGATAGAAGTAACTAGTTAAAAAAGAGGGCTTACTGTAGAAATGAATGGCAGAACTTGGAGAACTATAAAAACACAGTTTAGCGTTCAGCCTAAATCTAGCATTGAATACACAGAACAGATCCTACGCTGAGGAAATCTTCAGCATTCTTTCAGAAAACCTGGGTTTTAAGTATAAACGACTAAAGCATAAAGGCCTTTCTGTGCCTGAACTGCAAGTAGGTGTAGGACAAACTAAGAAGTCTGGATCAGTTCTGAAAATCCTTCAGGAAAAAAAAAAAAAAAACAAACATCTGGAAAATGAGTCAGAACCTCTGGCTTCAGCATGAAATTCTCAAAGACTCATACTGGTATGGATGAGGCAGCTCACTACTACAGGAGTATTTTCACTTGAATGAGGGAGAATATTATTGCATCTGAGTAAAGCTGAAATTGTGATTTGGGTCTATTTCCACATCCTCAAGTTCTGGGAATACAATTTATGATGAAAATTCAGACTCCAGAATATAAGTCCATCACAAGCCATTTCCAAATTACATGGCCCTTACACTGCAAGGATTCACCCTCATTGTTGGACAGGTAAAACTAGATCCATGCAGCTTTCACACTGCTGCCAACTCAGCTGGCTAAGCAAATAAGACCACCTAGAGAGAGATCATTATTTACATCAGCTGTAAGCAGCTTCAAGACTCTCTTATGATTGCTGGGCTCCAGTTATGGTTGCCACCTAAGTGCAGAGATCAGAAACTACATGCGAGAATGACTGCATGGGACAATCAAGACAGCTTCAGTGAAAACAGATTTGTGTTTACATGCAGCAAGACTTGAGCCCAACATTCTTTTTTAAAAAAAAAAATCTCCTCTCTGAAACAAACCCATTAAGTGGTAAATTGAAAAATATTCCTGTTTTCTTCAATATCTCTTCTTGCTATTCAGTAAAAGATGAGTTTCTAGCCTTGACATAAATTCCACTTATTGCTACAAGAAGAAAAAACAGCACTGAAGGGAAGGCGGAATAAGATGGATACTAATTATAAGATGGAGAGTGAACAAGACTTCAGATCTCCTCCTCCTGGGTTTTTTCCCCCCATGAAGACTTAACACTGAGCAACTTCGGTCACCTGTTTCTATCAGCTCATCTCAGGTAGCATTTAAAAACCCCAAAGGTCTGTGATGCTACCCAGGAGGGTACCAACCTTCTCCCACTGACCACAATGTCAATGAGATGGTAACTGGTGGATGCAGCAGTGGGTCCTGGGTGGAAATGTTCCACCAGCCAGAGATGAGGTGCCCCTCCCAGCAGCTCTATCTCCAGGCCCAGCATCTCCACTCAGGGAGTTCAGAGTAGCTCTGCTCTGGCCCTTAGCAGCAACTCTAATAGACCTCATAGCTGCCAGATACTGCAGAATACCTTTTGATACTTTTATTTTAGAGCAAATACTTCAAATTGGTTTCTTTTAATTATAACATTAGTTATTTATAGATTCTTCTGGCTCCAGTAATGGAGAAGCGCTACACCTCAGCCTTTTAATCCATTGAAACTGCATTTAATAATTCTAATTACGTGATTCATTAACCCTACCTTGTAAGAAAAACAAAGCCCATTCCAAATTGGGCAGCAATTTTAGAAGCATCTTGTGTTTTATTGCGTCAGACTGAAACCAGAAAAAGTAACTGGAAACATTTCAAATTAATTTCCAAATGAACTTGCTTGCACAAAAATTGCTTTTAGACAAGAAACTATTTTAGTGGTAATTAAGATGCTGCAGATTTTTTAGGCTAAAAAATAATGACTTCTAACTGTATCTTCTTGACAGTAAGGAAAGCTTGTCATATAAAATGAAAGAAAGGAAAACTGATATCCAGACCATTGTGTGTACCACTAGTTGACGGACAAAGACAGAAAATCTCTGTGACTTCATTGGATTTTTACTGTATAATGTAGCGCAATGGAGAATTCCCTTCAAATAATAATTTGGATAAAGCATTCAGATTGAGAAGAATAAATATTCATAGCTTAATAATCTTTCCTATTGTTTTAAACACTGAACATGCTCCTGCCACTCATAGCTGAGAGCAAGTTTCTCTTGACATGGTACAGACAAACAACTTCAGGTCTGAGATCTTTAAGAAGACCTATTTGTGAGCTGATTGCTCCTGCCTAGCTGGGATTACATTCCTTCTCTCCCTAAGGTGACTGCAGCTCCTCTGCAGCTCTGTTGCTGTAAAACCAAGAGTTGTTTATGTTTAGCAGACCCAAAATGGTGAATATTCCTCACAGATGTGTGGGAATTCTGCAGGCAAAAAAGAGCAGAGACATAAAACAGAGTTCTGAAAAACAGCTTTGAAGAGTGTACACTTAAATCACATCTGCAAGGAAAAAGCTGAGCAGAATGGTTCTGTATATTGGTGCATATACAAGAAAAGAAACACTATCTTTGTTTAACTGATAGTTCTCAAGCAATTAATCACCATATTGACTTTCAAGATGTGAACAAAAGCACTTTTTCTGCAACCTCTTTTTTTTTTCTAGGAACATGGCATTATCCTCCTTATCTTTTATTGCAACACAGGCCAAACAAAAAATGTTTGTCTTAAACAGTCACACATCTCAAATCTGCCTTCTTTTAGGGATCGCTTCTGTTCTTGTATTTAGTCTCAACATTTTGCTTGTTCCTACAGAAACAGAGATGTTTTTGCTGAGACAAAGTGCTTCAAACCTCTCCTACGCTTGACTCAACTAACAGCAAATGTTCTCCTCAGACCTCTCCCATCTGTTGAATTAATCAGCACTAGAAGGTCAAATATACAATAAGTGGCATACATACATTAATTTATTAACTAAAATGACCTCATCACCACACATTTTGCTTTTCTGTTTCTTCTTAATATGTGCATGTAATCAATTACTACCACCAAAATTACTTCTAAACTCCAAACTTGCACCAATTTCGTGCTACTGCCTCACTGCAGTTGGGGATGAGCTTGCTGGTATTTGCTTCTCCACAGCTAAGTGGAACAGAACTTTGCCATTTCAAAGAAAACAGCAGAATTTCCTTACTTCCTTAGTTAATGGCATCTTGGCTTGCATCAGAAACGGTGTGACCAGCAGGTCCAGGGAGGTTATTCTCCCTCTGTACTCGGCACTGGTGAGACCGCTCCTCGAATCCTGTGTTCAGTTCTGGGCCCCTCACCACAAGAAGGATGTTGAGGCTCTGGAGCGAGTCCAGAGAAGAGCAACGAAGCTGGTGAAGGGGCTGGAGAACAGGCCTTATGAGGAGCGGCTGAGAGAGCTGGGGGTGTTTAGCCTGGAGAAGAGGAGGCTGAGGGGAGACCTCATTGCTCTCTACAACTACCTGAAGGGAGGTTGTGGAGAGGAGGGTGCTGGGCTCTTCTGCCAAGTGACAGGGGACAGGACGAGAGGGAATAGCGTCATGCTCTGCCAGAGGAAGTTCAGGCTGCACATTAGAAAAATTTTTTTCACAGAAAGGGTGATTGGGCACTGGCAGAGGCTGCCCAGGGAGATGGTTGAGTCACTATCCCTGGAGGTATTTAAAAGACAGATGGATGAGGTGCTGAGGGACATGGTTTAGTGGTTGATAGGGATGATTGGAATCACTGATCCTGGAGGTCTTTTTCAACCTAGTGATTCTGTGATAATGTTAACCTCATTTGTGCAGGTACCTTCCTGCACTCACTCTCTGGCCTTTCCCATTCTCCACCCCCCCTCCAAAGGATGAGTCTGCAAAGAGAAGGCCACGGAGATGATCTGAGAGCTGGAGCATCTCTGATATGGCAAGCTGTGAGACTTGGAACTGTGCAACCTGAAGAAAGCTCTGGAGAGACATTAAAGCAGCTTCTAGTACCAAAAGGGGGCTACAGGAAAGATGGGAAGGGACTGTTTAAAAGGGTCTGGAGTGATAGGACAAGGGTCAATGGCTCTAAACAGAAACAGGGCAGCTTAGATTAGATTACATATAAGGCAGAAATTCTCCACCATGAGGGTGGTGAGACACTCGCCCAGGTTGCCCAGAGAGGTTGTAGCTGACCCATCCCTGGAGGTGTTCAAGGCCAGGCTGGATGGGACTTGGAGCCCGTAATCCAGTAGGAGGTGTCCCTGCCTATGGCAGGTGGGTGGAACTGGATGCGCTTTAAGGTCCCGTCCAACTCAAATCATTCTACGATTCTATGAAATAGCTCAAAGAGGTGTCCCCATGGCATGTTCTGCCACACACAGCCATTAACCAAGATGCACAAGATCAGCTTTACTTTGTATTGTGTCTCATACACAGATGTGATTTCGTCTGCCTTATGCTTTAAGTCATCTGAACATGAGCTAGCTCCAGACCAAAAGCTGTGTAGTTTGGCTAATGGTGCATAATACTTGAGAAAATTAAGTCTTGTGGAGTAATGTGCCACACATTACTTTGAACACAAAGCTTCTCTAACTGCAGCTAAACAGGTTTTTTTCAGAGCTGGCCTGAGTCCAGCTTGAAGCAAGGAAGTGTATACTTATGTCTGCCAGGAAAGGACTATAAGGGCATGTCCTTGCTCTCCAAGGATGGATAACCTGTCACCGGATAAGGTTACATTCATATACTTCATTTTTTTTTGCACTGTACAGCCACTCAAATGCAAGTTAGGGAAAAGTGTTAGGCAAAAGAGTAGGGTTTTCCTAAAATTTTCCAGCAACTGCAGGTTGCTGTGATGGCCCCTTTGGGTCATGGGCAACTGACACAAGTCACAGTGAAGCAAGGCCAGTTGGAGAGGTAGTAAATTTGTGCAAACCATCCAGTTAGTAAAAATACTGTAGAAATTCAGGGACATCAACCCCTTCTGCAGTTCTTCAGCACTAAATACATTTGCATATTCGAAGTTTTATCTAGTTTTTCCAATTGTGCTAGAAGGTGTAATAAAAAAAATCTTGTCCCACAAATTTTGCTGTGAGCAAAATGCAGCTACAGCAATATTACTACATGAATCATTCTATAATTCAGCATATCCTTCACAAACATGTATATCTCTGCTTTTTAGGTGTAAGTTGACAACATGAAAATCCAGAATCAGGCAAATGGAATAGAATCCCAGGTGTACAGCCTATGCCAGGCCAACCCTTTCCCACAGAGACTCAGAATCTTCACTAAAGATTTTCCCTGTTTCCCTGATTTGTACACAGACAGCAATCAAGCTCAGAATTGTACTTGGAAGCAATGTGAATGTAATCTAAAAACATAAGTTCTGCTTTTCATTCCACGTGATTCGTCATTGCTAACATTTCTTTTTACAAAGTATATGAAAAGATGGGATTATTTTCCTATGTTTTACTCCATTTTTGTGTCTTGAGTGCAAATATAAAAACCTCCAGTTAGAAAGTTAATATTTATATAGAACACATAAGCTCAAAACTCTCTTAAATCTTTCTTCTCTCCAAAGTCTCAGACTTGCTTACTTAATACCTCATTTGCTGGTGTCTGTGGCTTATTGCCGATATTGATGTGAATGCTCAAGAAAGAGGATTAAATCAAAATATTTTAGAGACTGAGACATAGGATTCTTTTTTCATTACCTCCTCAGGTAGTTTAATGGTACAGAAAGTCTACATAAAATAGAAATAAAACCACCAGAATTCTCAGAAATGTAAGAGATCTAAGGGTTCGGGCTGGAGCGTAGCTAAAGACTGCCTCTCAGTGGGCATTTCTGTTCAGTTTGAAAGCGAAAGTCATCTCATCAAGTGGAAATCCCCCCTCATCATATTTGTTCCAGTGGGTTTGTCACTGTCTAAACTAAACAGGAGGGAGATTGCCATTAGGCATGTCCCAGGAAATGCAGAAATTAATATAATTTACTATACTTTTGAGTGCTGATACACATTATCTTCACTAGAATTCCTACAGTGAAAATAAAGGAGAACTTTCTAGAGATAAAAGGGATATTTTTTTAGAGCTGCACTCATTAAAATTGACCTGCTCTTCATATTGAAATCTATTTTGACTAATTTTCATAAATTCTACTTTCTTTTTTATATTTCAGAAAAGATGGATGTCAACAGAGATCTTGACAAGGATCCCAAAATTATAATTTTACCAGGCGTTTCAACTCATTCCCCTCTAACCAAATCGGGTAAATCGCACTGCTCTGCTCTCAAAATCCCTAACTTGCACCAAATCTCCTTAACACAGAATTAAAGAACATTCTCCTTGGCCAGGAAGTAGAAAACTAAGATAATACAGAAAAAATACATTCCTCGGGAATTAGCATTTAAATGAAAAACAGGAGGCAATCACTTCTGTAATATTCTGATGATTGTGAGTATGTGAAAATAAAAGACAAATCCAAAGAGATTATTATCAGCTAAGTAAAGATCAAGAAACTGTTTATTACCTTTGATAACATATACTCTGTTTGACAGAGCAATATCTTTTCTTTCCTGTAGAAGTTAGCAGTTTAATAGTAGTGCTATAAACAGAGATGGAAATTAGTACATTTTTATAAATATACCAGAATTTGCACCCTGTTCAATTTTGTCTCTGAGTTTTGATTTTTGTTTACCATAATTTTATCACACTAATCCCCTTCTCTGTTCCAGAAATGTAGAGACTTGTAACGATTCGTTATATTATCTTCAATCTCATAAAACTTCCTAGTCTCAGGAAACAATTTTGCAAATATCTGCATTCATGCAGAGTGGATTTTGGTTCTCACTACATTTAACCAACGTGGCAGAACACAGAGTAAAAGCAGTATTGTTCTTTGCTTTGGACCCTGACTAAATGATGCAGGAAGAGGTGGGGGAGAGGAAAAGGCTTTGAGGAAAAGGCTAGGGGGGAAATAAAGTTGCAGAGGCTCAGAATAATGCTAAACCGAGAGATTGCAATGCAGCATTTTTAGGAAGTCTGAATCACAGCATAGCTGGAGAGGAAAAGTCATGTTTTACATCCCTTTGGAAGAGGAAATCTTTGAAGCCCACCTATTTTCTGTAAGGCCAGCTCTTTCTAGGCTCAGGCCTCGTGATTACGAGGCACATCTTTGAAATGGAAGTTGCTTATGTTCTTCGCACAGGACTGACATAACCAGTTTATGAACTGGCATCTCCATAGAGGTTAGCAAGCCACAGAACTGGGAGAAGAATATATTTTTCAGCACACACTCACATTAGGACATTGCCTCCCAGTGAAATCTCGAGCTTTATGCTCCAGGAGCAGTCAAACAGGTTTCTATTTCTTTAATTCTTCTAAAACCTCTCTCCTCTAGGCCTGAACTGACCCTAAACAAAGGAATTCAGCCAGACTGGTTAGGCATGAGTCACAGGGGGAGCTCACTTGAAATGAGTGTTCTCTGACTTCCCTTTTTATTTCTCTTTTCCCACAGTCTTCCCTGATTTAAGTTCTCAATTTTTCTTCCTGATATCCAGACTAGCAACTAAAAGATTTTATTAAGAATTAATGGAAGAATCAAACCACCAGCTGGAAATGCAGGAAGGGGCTAGAAATAAAGAAGCCAGAAGCAACTTCAAATGACACAGTGAATTAATACCATGCTTGTTTTTAGGACCCATGCAAAAGAAGTTACCCAGCCCTTGAAAGCTATAACAGTACTCAGAAGCAGTACCATTGCATGTAAAAAGGTAATGTTTTGGAGTTGTGACTGTTACTCGTTATGTCTAAAGTAACCCAGCCCACAATTTATTGGTAAACTAAGAGAAAACAGCATTTGCTCTGTGACAGAAGGCTCCAAACGGTGTTGCAGCTTAATTGAAAACATAACAGACCTTCTTCCACCCCAAAACATTTTTAATTAATTATTAGTTGAGTGCTAAGGTAAGTTTTACTTCCTATTTTTTCCACTGTAGTGGAATAATGTTGCAGGGCAGCTAAGTAAAAAAATCACCAATCTGACTGCAGCAGTGAGTCTGCACGTGGCATCTATGCTCACCAGTGATACACTAGTCTTCACACACAGAAGTTGGAGTTTGTGGGGGTTTTTTGGGTTTTTTTTTTTGTTTTTTTTGTCTGAGAATCATCAGTGTTTACTGTGGGAATAAACTGCCAGTCATGAGCCAAATTAAAATATTCTCTACTTGTCATAAAATATTTCTGCCAGATAATTATAACTGTGTAAATAAATGTATTTTAAACTTTAAATAAAGAAGCAATATTATTAGCTTTATCAAGCCAGTATGTTTAAATATTTTTCACATTATTCGTGTTACTACAGAGAATCAATTCACAGCTGCAGGCTGGTTTGTCAGTTTTGAGATACTGTAATAAATTTGTCATGAGCACCACCACACAAAAAACTTACATGCTCTTAATGACAATGTTCCTTTTCATTCCTTTTGGATTTTAATAACATTTTATTTATAATTTAAGGCAAAAAAAGGGAAAAGTTATGAAGACCAGTCACAAAGGACTTTCTACCATTTGCAAGCAGAAAGTGGAAGTGACAAGATTACTGACTTCTAGGAGACAGAACTTTTATAAAGCCTGGGCACTGGGTCTCAGTAGGTGGTGCTGTGGGTGGAAAAGACTAGCTTGTCAGCCACAGGCAGAAATCTGTTTATCCACAAAGAGGTTCAAAAATACAGTCTATTGGTGATTGGTATAAACTCAAATATCTGAATTATACAAGCAGGAGGAGAAGAAAACTTAAGTGTACTATCGCATTCTTCCATTTCTCTTGTGATTAATCTGAAATGAATGCTGCATTAGAAATACAAATTTAGTGACAGAAAAATATTCTCACAACAGAATATGTGAGAAATTGATATGAGGTCATGGACATATTAGTGCTGGCAATTTCAGTATAACATGGCTAGTATATATCACAGAATCACAGAGTGGTTTGGGTTGGAAGGCACCTTTACAGATCATCCAGTGCAAATCACCTACAGGAGCTGGGACATCTTTAACCTGATTAGGTTGTTTAAAGCCCTGTCCAACCTGACTTTAAATGTTTCCAGGGATAGGTATTCTGTTAGCTCTCTGGACAACCTTTATATCCTTAGGTAAGTGTGAATTTCAAAGTAATCATTCCTAAAACTACGAGGCACTGTTAAAGATAGACAAAGCTTGGGCTTTTCCTGTCGGAACATGCAGGCATTACGGTCAAAGAAAGCCTCTCTCCCCTGGTGCACAGGCATGCTCTCCTGGACACAGATATAGAAGTAGGAAATGCAATGATAATAGCAAACAGTGTCATTAGTGCCAGACACAAGCTCATCCTACCCACAAATTCAGCTATGCATGAAATTCCTAAAATTCCAGGAAAAGTTTACTTGGAAGTATGATGTTTATAAACCCACCATGACTTTGAATATAGATTTTTCTTACAGCTTTACAAAACACTGCCCATAGTTTTGCTGCCTATGACACAATCCAATGTAAACAGCAGAGTTCCTCCAGCCCCAACCAGAGCTTTCTACTGAAGGTGAGAAATGGCCACCACTCACAGAAGAACAGAGAGTTGTTTAGTGTGACCGTGAGCACAACCTACTCACTTTTGACCACTGTGGTACTGTGTGACCTGCAAATAAGTCTCAAGTAGTAAATGTTCAACAAAACTCCATTTCAATCCTGCGCTCACCCTAGTGAACTGATATTTTGATTTTTTTTTAAGACAGGAGAATTGGAGAAGTTCCTCCCAAATCCAGCATAGATTCCAATGATTGTATTTGGAGTTTATATGAGGAAATGTTTTCCAAGGTAATCTGAACACTGAATTTTCATACAATCATAGAATGGTTTGGATCAGAATGGACTTTAAAGCTCACCTAGTTTCAACCCCCCTGCCCATGGATACCTCCCACTACACCAGGCACCTCAAGGGCCCATCCAACCTGGCCTTGAACATCTCCAGGGAGGGGAGAATACACAGTCTCTCTGGGCTGTGCCTCACTACTTTCAGCATGAAGAATTTCTATTTAATGTCTAATCTAAATCTTCCCCCTTCCAATATAAAGCCATTCCCCCTTATCCCATCACAGGCAGGAGATTGAGGGTGTTTCAAGCATGAAATATCTCAAGCCTTCATAACTGAAGTTCAGTATATGGTTAGTTCTTTATTTTGGGGGAGTTTTTTACTCCAGTCTATGTAATAGAAAAAAAAAGGAGAGTATTCACAGAATTCTGTTTGTGAACACAAAATAATGTTCTTTACAAACAATTTCCTCCTCTACCTTTTACCCCTTCTTCCTTCTTTGGATATTGGGGAAGCTACCAGTGGAACCACTGAAACCAATCTTGTCTCTTTTTCTTCCAGCTGCTAACAAAAAGGAAAAGTCTTCTTTCCTGCAGAAAAAGGATTGATACTTCTGGCTTTAGTGCTATTGTTGATAGCTCCCTAAGGTGTTCAGCTGCTCACTTCACTCCTTTGTAATTTATACATTGAAGCAAAAAGATATTTATACATAATCACAGTATGGTTTTGGCACTGCAAGAGCTGCTATAGGATAACCTTACTGACTTTATGCTTTGCAAGGTTGAGGGTTTTTTTTTAGGAAAATAACTCATTGTTTGAGTTCAAGTTAATGGCATTGTTAATTTATAGAAAGACATCATCAATAGTTTAAAAACTTTATACTTACCCTGGTCAATCAGTAACAGATAAACCACATTAAGAGAGGGAACTGTATAAGTGATTAATTCCAATCTCACATAAACTTACATAAGTAGCACATGGAAAATTACAAAGTGTCTGCTCTGTGGCAAGAATTTAGCTTCATATCTACTGAGGGAAAATCTAAGAAAGTACACAAGAAAAAGAGAGAGGGCTCTGCAGACAGGCAGAATTTTAAACAATTTCAAGTAAACTACTCTGAGAAACATAAAAAAACCCAAACACAACAACTATATCTAGATTTACATATTACATTGTAAAAGCAGCTACTATTATTTAAGGAACTTCATTTAAATAATAACACATTAACCTAGCAATGAATATGTAGCTCAGTGTAAAAACAGATAAGAGAAATGCTGCTTACCCAAATAACCCCTCACAGACTGCAATTCCAGCAAATTACTTTTAGGCAGTGAAACTGCCTTTTAACAGAAAATTTAACTGAAAATTTGAGATGCTTTCAATAGGAATCTCTTAAATTGTAAGGTAGAAATGCCTCCTTGAAGTGGAGTGTAGATCTTAAATTTGCTTAGTGTCTCAAGGATAACATGCCATTATACAACTGGTAGACAAAATTTAGGTTTTTACAAATAATACGTTTTTATTTTGATTCTTTACACATCAGAGTGAACAGACCACTGGTCTAGGACTAAAGGAAACTAGGTTTGAATCCTGACTCTGTCCCATCCTGACATAAGGATTCACAGAAATGTAAGGATGCTTCTCTGCCTCTCACTTTCTCCATCTACAACGTATAGATTTCAAATATTTTTTTAAGCATTTTGCAATGAGCTGTGAAAAAATTACACATAAGGATTACATGCTGTTGCTGTTGCTCATTTTTAAAACCATCTGTCACTTGAAAGAATAGGAGACAAGCTGTCACGCTTGAGACGTGCAGCTGCTTTTCAAACCTCTACTGACCTAAGGCAGTGAAGATTAATAAGTAATACCACAATTATGAATGTGGTTAAACAGCAATCCAGATTCCAAAGCCAAAATATACAGCTCTCTTTCATGTATAGAAACTTGCCCAAATTAAACAAACTAGCTTCAAAGGTCTACAAGACCAGAACTGAACTCTGTCACCTTTGCAGGCCACTTTATTTGAGAACACTGTCCTTGATGTGTTAAAGTTCACTGGACTACATTCACACTGTTTGTTATTAAACATTAAGTCTGATTTCGTGGAAAAAAAAGTATTCTTTTTCTGGAATTTTACACCCCGTGCCAGAAGCTTACAGCTTTACAGCTCTTCTGACACCTTTTGAAACATCAGCCTATAAAAAGACTTAGCGTAGTATTTTCTGGTGGTGTTTTCAGTTCTGTTTTTCCTACCATAGCAATCAGACGATATCAAGGCTCTTCCACACTGGGAGGTTTTCATATGCTAAACTTAGCTTCGTCATATTATTTGACTTAGGAGACACCCAGCTGGCTGAGATATTTTATGCCAACAAATGCAATTTTTTTCTTTTTCCTAAAGGAATTCTGGCTGTCTTTACTGTAGTCCTCTAGTCACCACTGCACTATCAGTAGAAAAGTATTAAAGTCACAAGTCATGGCTACTATGATAGAACAGTGATAGACTCCAGCAGAGGCTACTTGTGGAAGCTTTACTTATGAATGATGCGTTGAATGAAACTCATCCCAGGACTTCTCAGTGCACCTCTGGAACTCTCAGTACAGCATTCTCAGTTCACTCACTTTGAAGTTGAAAGGCATACAGTAGAGCAGGGTTTGACAGGGGCATGTTACAAGGAAGGATCTCAGAGAGAAGGCAGAGAAGGACACATTTTGGTGGCCAGTGTTGTCACCTTTCATTCCCCTACCTTATTGGTTCCCCACGCTAAGCAATACCAGCAGTCAGAAAGACTCAACAAGTATAGTTGTCTTATTTCATTGCTGTCTGGCTCTCTACAGCTCTGAAGAGTAAGGATGTTGAATATCTTTTTTTTCCCTCTTGCTATCTTGAGAAAAGCACCTTAACAAACCACAGTGTATGTGATCTTTTTGTCCATGATCTAAGTGCAACAGGTAAATCTGAGATCTTTCCATAAAGGTATTTCCTACAGAGTTTGTCAATTCTACATTTCCAATGGCTGATATGGATCAATAAAACAAAATACTTCAGTTCTACCCTTTGGGAACCTTGACTGAAATTACAATTTTGAGAACAATATTTCTATTTTGGAATAACACCAGTTGCCAATTAGGAAATGATTAACCAAAATTCATTCAGAGAGCCCCGCTGTTAGCCTAGGAATGTCTTCTGGAGAAAATTAAGATATATTGATATTATTCAAGGACAACACAGAGGTCATGTCACATATCTGACACAGAAGCTCTTATGCTCTCATCGCCATTTACATGTGTGTATCCTGTTGAGCAGACAGATTATAATTGTTCCACAAGACAAGAAAAGGCACAAAGAACAGGAGTGCCTCCACCTAAAAACCTGTTTTACTGTATTTTGCATCAAGAGGCTATAAGGCATCTACACAGCACTTGATTAATCTTCCAGTTATTCCCTTTATTATTAAACCAAAGATGCTAACTGATGTTTCCTGCTTCTCCACGTTTCAGTAATTCCTCTCTTTCTCTACCAGGTTGACTCACAGAATAGCATTCTGTTCCAAGAAAACACTCACATACTGTATCCTCATCTGACTTTTTTATCTCTGCTATTCCATTGCTCTGAATCCCTATTTCACTGCTTTAAAATCTCTGATTTTCACTGTGATTTTCCATGATTTTACCGATCCTGAATAAATGTTTAACACAAGCAAACTTTTTTCCCTAGTGTAGATAGAGTTTATACATAATAGCAGCTTCAGGTTATGGAGGAGATGCAAATGTTGTTTCACAGGTGAACAATGATCAAACATGTAATCTCTTCTCTTAAATAATTATACAAGCTTTTTGAGCATGACCACAAATACAGTGAAAAATTAAAACTGTAAAGACGTGACATACTTCATCCTTTTCAATTATCCTAGTAAATTAAAAAAAAAAATCATTCAAAATCCCTCCATTGCTGCTTGTTTATGTGATTAAGCATGAAAGTACAATTTACTATTAACTTTATTGTTGCCCTTTATATTCTTTTTTTTCATATTCCTTTTGGGAACACAAGTTAGGATCACAAAAGACATACATGTAAGGCACCACCTCTCAATTACTCAGCAACGACTGACAGCATATTCTTGCAAGAGAAGCCAACATGGAATTCAGTACGGACATTGTGAATAAGATTTCCTACATTTCTCCTGACTTCCAACACTTAATATTTGGCATTTGAAATCTGTAAAAAAACCCTTTGATTGATGCTCATAGAGACCCCACAACATCATGGGCATAAAATGTACTTTGCCATCAAACACAACATTCCCAGCTGTTTAGTAAACCACCATTACTTTACACTGTTTCTTTTTCCCAGGAAACAATAGGGATGAACACAAAGTAGATGTCAGCATGAACTCTGGAAAGATACAAAGGTGACTTGCCCATGCACTCAACACGTGATTGCTGAACTGGAATGTTTGGGTCTGGAGATGCTGGCACATTTCTGTATTTACTGAGAACAAAAACAAGTTATTAAAGCCAACACAGAGCTTCCAATCTCCTTGCCTGTGGACCATTACCTAAAATGCTCCTTTTAATAATTTTTGTTTGTCCTTTTGAAAACTGAACTATTCCTGGCTACAAAACTCACTCCATGACCCATTTTTATCTCGCTAAAGTGTTTGCAATGAAAGGATGACATAAAGGTTAGCCTCTAAACCGCCTGTTTGCTTGACCCAATCTGAGGTTAGGTAACTTCTTTCCAAGGAGAGAAAGCATTACTGTTGTGCAAAAGGACAATGTCCCAAAGGTACTTAGCTTTGTTTGTGAAAATGCACAGTAACAGGCATTTAGCACCTTCTCAAAAGTATTAAATTATAGTACCAGTGAGCACAGTAGTGATGGCAGACTGAACACAGTTCTCTTTGTTGCAGATTTCTCCTTCCATCTGCCCAAACACAGGACAGTTATGACCAAAACTTTCTATTTAATCCATTAACCTAAGATTCTGGACTTAGACCCATTAGAGATCATCAAAAGCACAAGTGACAGCATTGCAAGAACAACATAATAATAAATATTTTGCAATGAAATAACCATAGAATCATAGAATAACCAGGTTGGAAGAGACCAGGATTTGAATAGACTACATTTAGTCTCCTACAGACTGCATTTGTCTATTATAGTACATCCCAAAGTGTAACACTGAGGGACAAAACTCACTAAACCAATATAGCAAAGGGTTCTTCTTTTTTCAAATTGGGTTCACAACTGCAAAACACCAACATCGCAATGACATTTCCCCTCTTTTGTAGTAAAGAAGTGCACCTTCCCAGAAAGATCAGGCTTTCCTCATTAGTGAAAAACAAGCTGAAACGTTCTGTTAACAGTTTAGTACTTCTGCCTACATTATCACACCTAATCCTCAGCAATGGCTTTCTTTTACTATTTCTGACTGCAAAAACATAGCACTAACAATAATCATCCCCATTTCTGTAAAATTCCACATACAGGGATTTTCCATCAGTAAGGTATTCAATCAGAAAATCTTATTCACCAAAATGAATGCTTAAGATATAGCTGGCAAGAAAAAAATAATCTGTTCAAAGATAAATGAATCCCTCCTGTGGAATATTTAACATCCTAGTAGTTAGGATGCTCAGCTAGGACACTGCAGAAAAAGGGACAGACATCTTGTGTTTTCTCAGTAAGTGTCACTAATTCATCTGAGGTAAATTTACTAATAATGAGCTATGAAACACTTCAGGCAGAGTGGAGGAGCTAAACAGACATGGAGAGAGGCTCAAGCTGCACATGTCAGTCTTATGATGGTCACTGAAATAAAATTTTTTCACCAAAAATTCTTAAGCCAAATACAAGCCATATCATTCTACAGTAGAAAGGCAGTACACAGCGAGAAACATTTAACTGACAGTGACAATTACTTATGAGGTTCTAATGAGCAACTCTCTGCTTTAAAGAATTCCTTTAAACTTTAACGTAACTGTAGACTCTTTCCTTTAAACGATTAAATAACTCTCTACCTCAAACTGAAGCTGGTCATGTCACGATGCAGCTATTTTGCAGTTTTACATGGCATTTTTAATGCTAAGCTGCCACTGTGAAATTATAATTCTTTCAAACCATGAGTGTAATTTGCTTCTCAGGTCACCTAGGGACAATTTTCACTTTTATTCTCCTGTGTGGGTCATCCCATTGGCTTCAGTAGCAAAATCTACATGATTAATATCTTACCAGCATGAGTACGAAGATCTTAAACTAGTCTTCACTGTTTTATTTATTTGACATGCATCTGTACTTATATGTATTGTACTATCCTTATATTTATCAGAATCATAGAATAGTCTGGGTTGGAAGGGATCTCAAAGCCCATCCATTTCCAACTCTCAGCCATGGGCAGGGACACCTCCCACTCTATCAGGTTGCTCAAAGCTCCATCCAGCCTGGCCCTGAACACCTCCAGGGATGGGGCAGCCATGATTTCTCTGGGAAACCTGTTTTCCTATCACAGTAAAATATTTCTTCCAAAGATCACATCTAAATCTTCCATCTAAAAACTGTTCCCCCTCATCTTACCCCTGCACTCCCCGATAAAGAGCCCCTCTCCATCCTTCCTGTAGGCCCTTTAACTACCAGCAAGCTGCTACAAGGTTAGCCCAGAGTCTTGTCTTCTCTAGCCTAAACAAGCCCAGCTATCTCAGCTTATCCTCATATAGGAAGTGCTCCAGCCATCTGATCATCCTCGTGACCTCTTCTGGACTCACTATAACAGATCATGCCTTTATTTTTACATATAGATATGTACATAATATATATTTATAATACTGTAGAAATAATCTGGATGAAATGCATGGGATTGTACCTATATGCTAGAAAAAGGAGAAAAGCTTAAAAAAATTGGGATACCTCTGTACTTGATTGCCAGGCACATATCAGAAAGGAAACAAAGTGAATTCTGTCAAATCAAAAGATTTAGGAACTACTCTGGTTATCAGAAGTAGCAACTTTAGAAGACTATCTTCAAATGACTTATCGAACACTCTTGGATGGCATTTCCAAGCATTTATTATTCTTTTTTGCTAGTACAACCTACTTTGGTTACATTTGCATGTTCTCTTTTCCTGCTAATAGCAAAAAATTCTGCACTACATAATAATTACAGGAAAATCTGTTTGGTCTTTGTAATAGCCTAGATTCCATTATTTTCAAGCCAGAATCACAATATAATGCTTGCTTTGGATATATGTTATAGCCTCCAGGTGGTGAACCCATAGGACTTATACTAAGTAGATTGGCAGTCCAGCAAAATGAGTGTTGGGCAAAATGAGGTAAAAGAAAGAGGGGAAAGATCCGCTCTATGAACAGAAATCTGCACCACAGCACAGTATTTAGGGACAGATGGAACTGGAGCTAAGGAAAGGTTCTGAATCAGACTGTGGGTGAAGTCAGGAGGAAGCTGACGACTGGTCTCTGACCTGCACAAAATGACAGCAGCAAGTCATTTTTTGCAAGTTTTATAACTTCTTAACTGGTGGAAAAGGATCTGGTCCTTTTCGGTCAAGAGCAACTTTTTTTTTTTTTCCTTTTCAGTCAAAGGCAGCTGAACGTGAGCCAGCAGTGTGCCCAGGTGACCAAGAAGGCCAACCACATCCTGGCTTAGATCACAAATTGTGTGGCCAGAAGAAGTAGGGAAGGGTTTGTAACCCTGTAGTTGGCACTGGTGAGAGTGCACCTTGAGTCCTGGATTCAGTTTTGGTACAAGAAGGACATTGAGGGGCCGGAGAACATCTAGAAAAGCATTGACTTCTCAGAAAGAGCCAATGGGACCCAATTAGCATCTCTGCAATCTTTTTATTAACCACCACCGGGGAAAGTCAGGAAAGGAAGACAGTTGCACTCATGCTTACTTGGGTGTTTTGTTGTTTCTTATTTAAATGTTTTTAACTAGTTTACTTGATAGGAGAACAAAGTTAATTAAATTAGAATTCCCGTAAATGTATCAGGGATGATGAGTCTGAGAGACGGCATTTATTTGTGTGTAACTCAATGACTTCACCTCATTCTGTCAAATATCCAATAGTTAATGATCAACTTAAGAGTTAAGTTGTGTTGTTGGGTTGTTTTGTGGCTAGAATGTTTAGGATGTTTTTAGTTTTAAGACAGATAGGATCATGATTAGAATACAGTTTTCAATATCTAGAAGTGGAAACACCCTAGAAAGTGGAGGATGGAAGGCTTTTGACCTCAATTGCCACTTCTGTTTTCTGTGTTCCTCTCTCCATTCTCTAACACTATAGCTAGCACAATAATTCTTTTGTAAGCTTTCTATAACCAAAAAAAAAAACCCACAAATTGATAAGTATTCTGTGATAGACTGGTCCATGCTCTGAGCAGTATTTTTGTCACCAGATGATCTCAAGATGTCCCTTTCAATGTAAATTATTTTCTGATTCTGTGATCATACACCAATATCATGTCTAATTTGTGAACAAAAAAGTCTGCTTACTCATCTTCCTTGCATATGAGAACCTGTAAACAAGGAGCAGAAAGTAAAAAGAGACACCACTCATAGAACAGAAGGTGAGAAATATCTAAAAAAAATAAAAAGAAGAAAAACACAGTATATGGAAGACTAGGTCTGCATAAAGCTGGTCCTGAAAATTCAGACAGGACATGTGGGATCCATGAGACCCAGAGAAGCAACTCAAAGTACTTTCACGTCACTGACATGGTGTGACATACAAGAAACAATATTTTCACAAGACAAGCTTGAATAGACAGGATCCCAGTTAATGTGGATGAGCTCCAGGAAACAAGTCAAATATCAAAGTGTATATCAAAGATTTGGGATATAAATTAATAGAACTTAACAACGTTGGAAAGAAAACACTTGATCACAGCCTAGATATGCATGGCAAGGAGATGGATGAATTCACAGTAAATCCCAGGTTACACATCTCACAGATACAAAGGCTGATGATTACGTTACTAATAAAGATTAGAAGATAAACTTTAAAAAGCTATGTTTTTAAAAAAAGCTGAGACAATGTCAATTAATTCAATAAAAATTTGGTGTTAAAAGGTAAAAACAAATAAGTTTGCATGAGCTTGAAGTTACCTACAATCAAAAATATTCATGAAATCTAAATTGAAATGACTCCGTGAATGTTGTTTTAATACTGTGAATTTCGGCCTTACATTAAAAATCCTTGTAACACCACTAATTAGAAAGTGCAGTTTTTCCAGTAGCTGTAATACATTTAGTTTTAAGGACTTGCTTGCTTGAGGTATGTCTAAAAAAGCTGCCAACTCACTGCTGGCAGCTTTTTACCGTCCTGTTTTCCTAACTGAAGTTACAGAATGCAGTCATTTGGCAAGCCACGCCATAAATGACAGCAAAGTAATTTTTGCAAGACTGTTTCTGTGATGTCCTCATTTTGACAGTATATTCTAGGATATGTTTAAGAAAGTTTTAAAAATTGTAGAGTTGGGCTTTGAATATACATTTGGCAGCCAGTGAGAAGCAGTGACTAGGGCTTAGTGTTGGGGCCAGTCCTGTTTAATGTCTTTATCCATGATCTGAAGGAGGGGATTGAGTGCTTCCTCAGTCAATTTGCACATGATATAAAGTTGTGTGGGGGTGTTGATCTGCTTGAGGGCAGGAAGGCTCTACAGAAGCACCTAGAAAGGCTGCATTTATGGGCTGAGTTCAATTGCATGAGGTTTAACAGTGACATGTCCTGTACCTGTGCCACAACGTCCCCATGCAACACTACAGGCTGTGGGAAGAGTGGCTGTAAAAGTGCCTGGAGAAGACCCTAATGGTACTGGTTGACAGTGGCTGAACATGAACCAGCAGTGGCCCAGGTGGCCAAGGAGGTCAACAGCATCCTGGCTTGGATCAGCAATGGTGTGGTCAGCAGGAGTAGGGAAGGAACTGTGCATCTGTACTTGGTGCTGGTGAGGCTGCATCTCCAATCCTGGGCTCAGTTTGGGGCCTCTCAGTACAAGGAAGACATTCAGAGGTTGGAATGTGTCCAGAGAGAGAACTAAGCTGGGGAAGGGGCTCGAGCCCAGGGGTTTTGAGGACCAGCTGAGGGAACTGGGTCTGTTTAGATTGGAGAAAAGGAGGCTGAGGGGAGACCTTATTGCTCTCCACAGCTTCATGAAAGGAGGCTGTGGTGAGGTGGATGCTGGTCTGTTCTCCCCAGTGAAAAGTGAAAGGATGAGAGGAAATTGCATCCAATTGAACCAGAAGTTCAGATTGGATATTAGGAAAAATTTTTTTATGTAAAGTGTAGTGAAGTACTGGCAGACTCTGCCCAGGGCAATGGTGGAATCACTGTCCCTGGAGGGGTCATAAAATATCTAGAGGTGGCATTTTGTGACATGGATTAGTAGGCACAGTGATATTGAGCTGATGGTTGGACTGGATGGGCTTAGAGGACTTTTCCAACTTTAATGATTCTATATAAATAGGAGACCACATTAACCACAGACTAATGCCTCAGACACTTAGCTGCTGAGCAAATCCTATTCAGATCAGGTTAAGTATTGCATTCGTCATTTAAGAAACGAAAGATCTCTCATAATTAATGATGTCTACAGTGACTGAGATATTTCAAATTCCAGCAAAACTGGTTGTCTTCAGTAAATCAAGAGGATCTCAGAACAAAAATATCATGCCTCTTATAAATCTGTTGAAGGAAGACATGGCCTAGAATGAAAACTAAGGGAGAATAACAGGAATAGGAAGATAATAATTTTGTGAAGCCCACATACAGTCTTCTTATACCTTAGGTATTAATGATGAGGACAAAGAGGCTGGAAGAGATACTGTACAAAGAGAAAGAAACAAAATGAAGGCTGATCATTGGTACCCGGGAAATTAAGAAGGTAGATATTTAAAACAATGTGCAAAACAGACAGTGGAAACCTCCAACAGCACCTCAGACATGCAAGGAGTACTCTTGTCAACATGTATGAACCTATCAATGAGAGCTTGAAAGGGTAAGATTGTCAAAGAGGAAGGCAACTCTTCTGACTCACCAAATGTAATACAAATGCCACTTATCCATCAGAAAAAAGTAATCTGGTTTGCTACCCTGCTCCTTCTTTATTGGACAGGATTCTTTGCACATTTACTTCCCTCTTCAGGCTGCTCAACTACCTGGTCCTATGTTCTTCAGATGCTATTATTTTCAGGGTCATTACCACGAAATTACTCAGGGAAAAAAAAGAGAGTTCATGACCTTTGGAAGAGGGGACAGGAAACTCAGGAGGACTACAAAGATGCTGTGAGGTTATGTAGGGGAAAAGTTCTGAGTGCCAAAGACCATCTAGAACTTTGACTACTGAAGTAGAGGACAATAAAAAATGTTTCTGCAAATATACTAGCAGCAAAAGGAGAACTATGGAGAATCTCCATCCTTTATCAGATGCAGCAGGAACTTAGTAGTGAAGATGAGGAAAAGAATGAGGTACTTAATGCTTTCTTTGCCAAAGTCTTTAATAGTCAGACCAGTTGTTCTCTAGGTACCCATTCCCCCTGAGCTGGAACACAATGATGGGGAGCAGAACAGAGCTTCCATAATACAAGGGGAAATGGTGAGAGACCTGCTGCACCACTTAGGCACACATAAGCCTGTGAGACAGATTGACTCCACCTAAGGGTATTGAAGGAATTGGCAGAAGTGCCCATCTAGCCACTTTCCATCATTCATCAGCAGTCCTGGCTAACTAGGGAGGTCCCAGTTGACTGGGGTAGGCAAATGTGATGCCCATCTGTAAGATGGGCCTGAAAGAGGATTCAGGGCTTTACAAGCCTATCAGTCTGACCGCAGTGCCAGGGCAGATGATGGAGTAGATCACCTTGAGGGCCATCACATAGCACATACAGGATGACCAGGTGATCAGGCCCAGTCATCACAGGTTTAGGAAAGGCAGGTCATGCTTAACCAACCTGATCTCCTTCTATGACACGGTGACCCATTTAGTGGATGAGGGAAAGGCTATGGATGTTCTCTACCTAGAATTTAGTAATACTTTTGATTTTCTACAGCATTTTCCTGGAGCACCTGGCTGCTCAGGGCCTGGAGAAGCATACTCTTCTCTGGATAAAATCCTGGCTGGATAGCTGGGCCCAGAGAGTTGTGGTGAGTGGAGTCCTCAAGGATCTTTTCTCCAGTTGAGTGAGAAGGAACCTCAGCATTGACTTCTCAGAAAGCTTTTTTTTGGTTTTTTTTTTAATATTGCTTAATATTCTCTGGAACTGTTTATTTAATCACTGATGTTTTAGAGATGAAGTTCATTCTGATTTATATATACATAAAAAATAGCTGCTGCAATGCATGAATGTAGGCATTTCTGAATGAAATGTATGAAACGTGCTTTTAACTGTTTGCTGTTATATGGGGGAGGGACTTGAGGAGGCTTGGCAATATCTGAATCAGGCCTAGGGGCAGACTTCATTAATGTGCACAGGAAACTAAAAACTCCACTGCAAACTACCTCAGATTATTAATTCAAATAGTAAAGAAAAAAGTAAGTATATGTGAAATACAAAAAGACCCAGAACATCAAGGTATCCCAACATGCTCTATATTTCAGAAACTTATATAATATATCATTAATAATATTTTATAAGCCATGCAAGATATTACAGTATATTGTTCAAACTGTTGCCCAACATTTTCAAAACTTTCCTTGAATACTTTCTCTTGGAAAAAGTCAGTCTTTTAAACAAAAATAATGGCTTGTGCTATGGAGAAAGTACAGTTAAGAAACCCATTTGAAGTCTAGGAGTACAGTGAACTCATGATACCACCATAAATGCCCTATGTGGTCTTAGGCAGGTAATGTAATACTAAAAGCCTAAAAAACAGACTGCAGCCCTAAGAAAGCCAGAGAGAGGCTCTTGATCAGGGACTACAGGGATAGGATGAAGGGGAATGGTTTTAAGCTGAAAGAGGGGAGATTTAGATGAGATATCAGAAAAAAATTCTTCATTGTGAGGGTAATGAGGCAGTGGCACAGGCTTCCCAGAGAAGTCATGGGTGAGCCATCACTTGAGGTGTTCAAGGCCAGGTTGGACGGGGCTTTGAGGAACCTGACCCTGTGGGAGGTGTCTCTGCCCATTACAGAGGGGTGGAATAGGATGATGTTTATTTAAGGTCCTTTCCATCCCAAATTATTCTATGATTCTACAGAAATCTAGCTATCTTAATCCTGTATTGGTTCCCTGTTCTGAACTTGGACTCTAACATCTCTGTCAGAGAGGTAGCTCCAAGCAGATGTGCTACAGTTCTCTAAGGAAGGCAATCAAGAGACAAGACAATAAGAACACACCTTGGTGCATACAAGGTCATTCTAGGGTGGGTCTCAGAGCCACCACTGCCACAATCTCCCATGATCCTACGTTGCAGAACCCAGCATTTTGAGAACAGCCTGTAGAGAGCATGAGTTCCCATCAACAGGGAACATAGAAGGGAGAAACCTTCACAAAGTCTTATCTCTTCTCAGAAGTTAGGCTTGCAATTCAGAGTTCACAGAGGTGTTGAAACTGATCAGGGATCAGAGCCAGATTTTTTTGTTCTCCAGCTTTTGGCAGGAGGTTTCAGACAATAACAATGCCCTTCTTTTATACAAAGGTCAGTGGCTATAAAGACCCACCCAAGAAGTGGAAAGACTTGGTTTCCATGCACTCCTTAACCCACAGGTTGGTGTGGGGGCAGACCCACATCTCTGAACTCTAATAACTCTTTAATATAAGGCTCTTGTGCAGTCTTTTGAGTAGAGATCAGAACTAGGATCTCCCCTCTTCTACACAGGTGCCCTAATCACTTAGCCGCAGAGTCATGCTCTCTCTTGCTCCCTCACTTTGACCTAAGGAATTCCGATATATATTATTTTGAGCTGGCATAGCATCAAAAGGTGAAGTGGAGGGAGCCTCCCACCCAGACTAGCCTATAGCCTGGTAGTCAGGTCCCAGGATGAAATGAACCATCTTTATTCAGGCTGAGAACACGGCATGCCGAAACATTTCACATTAGGGTGTGTAGTTTATGTGGAACTGTATCTCCATATTAAAGTTTCAGTCTTGGTAAACTATAGCTGACTCTCAGCAACACTCACAAAACCTTACTTGAACAAATGTTTTAGTGCTCCTGCTTTAAAAAAAGTCACAGTGTAAAAGTATTAGCCCACAGCCTCTGTTTGGTTCTGACAAGTTAAAACCAGATTAATACATCTGGGAGAAAAATATGGAGCTAATATGTGCGGGCTAATAGCAGACTTTCCACATTTAAATGCGGGCTCACATGAAAGCTGGGGAGGGGTTCTTTACCAGGGAGTGCAGGGACAGGACAAGGGAGAACAGTTTCATACTGAAAGAGGGAAGATTTAGATTAGATATCAGGAAGAAATTTTTTACTATGAGGGAGGTCAGGCACTGTCCCAGGTTGTTCAGAGAAGTCACAGAGGCCCCATCCCTGGAGGTGTTCAAGGCCAGGTTGGATGGAGCTTTGAGCAACCTGATCCAGTGGGACGTGTCCCTGTCCATGGCAGGGGGGCTGGAATTGGATAGGCTTTAAGGTTCCTTCCAGCCAAAACCATTCCATGAGTCTATGATTTATTACTAAGAAAGAGCAAGGAAAAACCTTCCTGGCCAGTCTGTTACACAAGTCTGTGATTTAACCCAAACAGGTTATAAAAATGAGCCTGTTCATCAATAGGCACATGGGGAAGAGGAAAGAGAAATCAAACAGGCATCAGCTGCAGAGGCAGCACTGGGACATTAGCATCGTTGGCACTGCACTTTCCTCATAATCAAAGCCTGTTTGATAAAAGCCAAGGAATGCAGCACTGTTGACAAAGTCCTTCTACAACAGCAGTGCTTGGAATGAAAAAGGAGATAAGCTGAGAATTGGCACATCTGCCTGTGGCAAATGTGGCTGAAATATCAGCTCATGTGGCAACAGTTTGAATAAATAAGAGCTGGTATGTTAAATCCAAGTGATGTCGGCTGATGAATACTGCTTGAGGTTTAAGGTGTGGCAAGTGTTCTCTACAGACTCATTGGCACACACACACACTGAGCTTTATTATGTCTCATTTGCTGAAGCTGGCACACCTTAGGGTTTTTTTTCATTTTTTTTGTTTTGTTTTATTTTTTAAAGAAAGCACTGAATCACAAGAAGATAAGAAGGGAGCTGTCAAGTCTGAGGCATGTATGTTTAAAGTTTATGAAAAAGGAAAGCAAGGATTCAGGGCCAGATCACTGTGTAGCAGCACTGCACGCTGAGTGAAAAGCTCAATGAACACAAGTTTGAATCTGAGAAGAGAAAGAAAAATTAAACATAAAATATATATGTTTGTAGGTTCTTTTTAAAACCAGGTCCCAAGTACAAACAATCTGTCAGAGATAACCACAATTTTTATATCATTCATTCCTTTTGGTACGTTAACACAGCACGTTACAGCACAGTGAAAACTTTCTTTCCATGCCTAACTGCTGCTATTTTTCTTCTAAGACATATGCAATCTTACCCAAACTGGGCATCTTCACCAAAGAACTACTCCTAAACTCCTCATAAACCACTAACAATACACATGCAAAGAATGAGTCAGGAAAATGCACTTAAAATTCTCCAGCAGAATTAACAGCTGATAACACGCTGTCAGACAAGCACCTGGATATTTTCTAGGCTTCATTGACATCTGTGGGTCACAAACAGTCTTCTTGGAGACAGACTTCTATGCAGAACTCATGAAAAAAAAAATTGCTGAAAAGTTAAAAATAAATCATATTCCAAATTAAGAATAACATAAAGACCATTTGAAGCTCTTTCAGAGTGCAAATGAGAGGAAAAGCATGAGAATGCTTCATCAGAAGTAAAGGCTGAGGAGATTTAACTGCCTGCTGAGCCTTTCTCCTTTATCCCAGAGGGATATCTCAACCAACAAGTCTCTGCTTATATTGTATAGTGTTCACCGATTCAGCTTTCCATTTTTTAATAATGTTCAACAGAGTCAGGCTTAGCCTGCCTTTTCCTCTGCTTTTCTCTACAACTTTGATCAGTCTTCAGGAAATGTCTCACCACCTCAAATTTTAGTGAAGCTGTATATCAAGAAATTACAAAAAAAAAGGCTTTTCTTCCCCAAACTACACTTGAAAGCTTATTGATAATTTAATTCCTAAATCAGCATTATATTCATTTAAAGTCTATGTTTACAGAACATTTACAGAATTATATGCTGGTAATGAGAAAAAAATCTGCATATGTCATATTGTATTTAGTATTTTTGCTATACCATGTTTTGATAGACAGGAAAACGAGGTTGTAGTGAGCTGAGAGTTGGTCTGTTCTCTCAAGTAACAAGTGATAGGATGACAGGAAATGGTGCCAGGGAGGTTCAGATTAGATAGCAAGGAAAAATTCTTCACTGAACAAGTCATGCAGAGGCTGGGAAGTGGTGGAGTCACCATCCCTGGAGGTGTTAAAAAAGGGTGTAAATATGGCACTTTGTGACGTTGTTTAACAGGCACAGTAGTGTTGGGCTTGATGATCTTAGAGGACTTTTCCAACCTTAATGATTCCATGTTTCTATGGGTCTATGAAAAGCAAACACTCGCCACCTCCTACAAGCCTGGTGACCAGCCAGTTACCAAGCAAACCAAACCCTCACACCTCAGTTTCTATTTCTAAATATGACATTATATGGTATGGACCATCCCTTTGGTCAGTTTGAGTCTGTTGTCTTGGCTCTGCCCCATCCTACCCATTGCCCACCATCACCCTACTCGCTGTGAAGCCAGAGTGGGAAAAAATGGAAAGCCATGGTGCTGTGCAAGAATTGCTCAGCAACAACCAAAACACTGTTACCAACACTGGACATAGAGGCTGATCTAAAGAAAATTAATTTTATCTTGACCCCACCCAGTACAGTACACTGAAAAGAAAATTATCAGAAAGAAAAAAGCACATTGCAGGTGTGACTCTTATCTGAGCTATACAAACATACACACAAAAGTACATGGTCTTTTATATGATCAGTCAAACCCCTCTGTTTTGTAAAAAACACCTTAAGACAGGAACATCAAATATATGTATACTTTTTCCTATCTCCCTGCATGTTTAATTAAGAAGCAGTACAACTTGCTAGAAAGAAGGCTCAGTGGTTTATAAGTTATGAATTCTTAACACTGGTGATTTCATAAGTGAATGTTGTTTTTAATTTTTGTCCAAACTGCCTTTATTTGTAAACATCATATATTGTACAGAAACATATAATTTACCTAGGAGACGGCATTAGAGCCTTCCTAAGTATTAAATTGTCCAATCTGATTTCTTAATTAATGATCACAGTCTCATAGAATCATTTAGTTTGGAAAACGCTTTTAAGATCATCAAGTCCAAACCTGTTTTGCTTACAAATAGAAAAATAAGCTTGGGTGCATCTTTGGACAACAAGAATCAGATTGGAGGCAAGTGTAGAACAGGCTGCTCAAGGCATCATCCAACCTGGTCCTGAACAGCTCCATGGATGAGGCAGCCAAAATTTCTCTGGGCAACCTATGCCAGGACCTCACAACCCTCATTGCAAAGAATTTCTTCCTAATGTCTAATCAAAATCTTCCCCCTTACAACTTAAAGTCATTCCCTCTCGTCCTGTCACTAAATGCCCTTGTAAAAAGCCTCTCCCCAGCTTTCCTGTAACCCTTTTCTGATACTGGAAGGCCACTATAACACATCACAGGAACCTTCTCTTCTCCAGGCTGAACAACCCCATCACTCTCAGCCTGTCCTCATAGCAGAGGTGCTCCAACCTTCAGATCATCTCTGTGGCCTTCTCTGGACCCATTTCAAAAATTCTGTATCCTTCTTTTGCTGGGGATTCCAGAACTGGACACAGGACTCCAGGTGGGGTCTCAAAAGAGAGGAGTAAAGAGGTAGAATCCCCTCCGTCATCCTGCCAGCCACACATCTTCTAGTGCAGCCCAGAATATGGTTGGCCTTCTGGGCAAGGATCTGATTATTAAAGAAACTATATGGAATTTTTCTTTCTTTCACAAGCCAAACATTTCCAGTCATGAGTCTTTGAAAATATCAACAGCCCAAGATGTTAAGTCCTAAAAGTGCAGTACAGCAGCATGCACAATTATTACCTGGTGCTTGGGAGAAGATTTTCGTCAGGCCTAGATGGAAACAAATAACCCTTGCCTGTAGGTACAGCTAATTGAGTTGAGTTGAATGCTGCACTATCTGGTTTGCAAGTCCAAACCAGGGTGAATTAGTGGTAAATTAGAGCTCTCTGCATTTCATTATGTTATAATGAACAGCATAAAGGGCCTCCTGTGCAGATTTAGAAAGCCAGTTCCTTAGAATCACTTGGTTGCAAAAGACTTTTCATATCACTTAGTCCAAACATACCTCTCCACTTCTAAGCCCCGAGTACCTCATATACCTGTCTTTTAAACACCTCCACGGACAGGGACTCAATCACCTCCCTGGGCAGCCTCTGCCAGTGCCTGGTAACCCTTTCAGTGAAGAAATTTTTTCCCAATGTCTAATTTGGACCGCCCCGGTACAACTTGAAATCATTTTCTCTCTACAACCTCCTTTCAGGTAGTTGTAGACAGTGATAAAGTCTCTCCTCAGCCTCCTTTTATCCAGACCGAACAAACCTAGTTTCCTCACTGTGGAGGGCACCTATTCTCCAGCCCCTTCACCAGCTTCGCTGGCCTTCTCTGGACATGGTCTAGCACCTCAATGTCCTTTTTGCAGTAAGGGTCCAACCTATAACCAGCCTATACAAGGAGAAGCTAAGGTAAGATTTCCTCATGTGCTGCAGAACTCTGTGTGGGATGAATACCATTGAATAGTGATCCACCTACCAAATCAACAAAATTCAACTCCATAAAACTGAAAGCAGGACAAAAGCAAATACAGCTCATAAATCAGGTGCGAGGACTTAATTTATAGTAACTGCCTTGATAAACTTTATAGACTTGTAGGCTTTGGTTACATGTTCTATTTGTCCCTATTTTTGAAGAAAGGCTTATTCACCTATACAGCTGAGACAAAAAGATTCTGTTAATTCACAGTCTTCTGGAACAGCATGCAATGGTACTATTTGGGTAACCAACATCACATCTGGTTAATCAAAAAACTAAATGAACAAAAAAAGCATGTTCAATTTTTAAAACGTCTACATGGTTCATAATCTAAAGTAAGCAGGTTTATAAATGAAGTGAAAACAGTATTATTTTATACTCAATTCTGAACATTTCTTTTATTTTAATTTAACTTTATTCTTAATTCCTAATTCAAAATCCCCTTGACATTGTAAAGGTCTACTTGTGTTTAGCTTTACATCTTCTAGAAAAGAAATTAATGTCATATCACTTCTGTTAAAAAATTTTTCATCTTTTGTGTTTTCTCACTGACAAATGAAATAGTCAAGAGTAAAAATTTTCTAGAAAGATACATCACTTATGTATTGCTAATTTAGGGGAAAGATGAGTGACTCTCTTTATCCAAACTGACACTGCTTATTAACTTCAAATTTTGAACTTGGATGACTCTTCAGGACTCCTTTAAAAACCAACCTCCTACCCTATCACTGCAACTTGCAGTATCTCAATTTAAACTATATGTAGACCTAATGTTCTCTCATCAGAGTTTATTAGCTATTCAAAACATGTCTGAATTGTGCCTGCCCCATCCATCTACACAATTACAGCAGATGAATGGGATAATTCAAAGTAGAAGGCTTGTCTACCACGAAACGAAGTTGGTTTGGACCCAAATGGCATCCTGTTGTGATGTTTCATGGGAAAGGAGGAGTTTCTCATGTTCACCATTACACAGAATGCATTTGTAACTGAGCATATTAAAAGCAGTCCTACAGCACAAATGAACGAGGAGCGTACAGTGCCCAGTAACAACTAGTGACCAAGAGGAAAGCTGGGGAGGGGCTCTTTCTCACCTAATGCAGGGATAAGATGAGGAGAGCAGTTTTAAATTGATAAAGGGGAGATTGAGATGAGATTTTAGGAAGAAATGTTTTCCTGTGAGGGTGGTGAGGCCCTGGCCCAGGTTGCCCAGAGCAGTGGTGGCTGCCCCATCCCTGGAGGTGTCCAAGGCCAGGTTGGATGGGGCTTGGAGCCCCTGATCCAGTGGGAGGTGTCCCTGCCCATGGCAGAGGGGTTGGAACTGGATAGACGTTAACTTCTTTTCCAAACCATTCCACAATTCTATGATTCTAATCATGTATACAAAGAGAGGTCAGGTCTAGTACAGTTTATACACACTTTTAAAATATGGAGAGTTTTACCTACTTCATACTTTTATACTTTATTTTTCACTGACACAGTGAACCCTGAGCAATGACACTAATTCACTGAAGATCTTCAACACATCTTTAGTACAAGATCCAAAGTCAGTGAACTGCAATCAAATTTTCCCAGTTCTGAAGCAGATTCCAGAATTAGATTCTCCCAACTTGAGACACCTATTCCTAAGTATGTCTTATGGAATAAATGAACCTACACAAACAGTAATTTATTCTAAGTGGAATAGTGGCAGAAACGGATTATTGGTTATTGATATAAACTCTCTCTTTGGAACTATTAAAGCTTCAATCAGTTGAAAACTACATCTTAATAGTCATAATTCAGAATATTTATCAAAGGAGGGCAATTTTTCTAAGTTTTGGTAAAATATTTCAATAATATGCATCCTTACCAATCTAACTCTAGGTATAATTAGGATGATAACAACTATGAAAAATTACAACAGATAAATGTTAGACTTGAAAAACATTTTTTCTATAAACCTAGGATATTAAGATGCCGCTATCCACCATCAAGGGAAGAACAGCAATGCTAACTGTATACTAATTCTTCCTTCTCTATTAACTACACAGTGCAGAAGATGCACTCAGAATCAAATACAGAAGTACCTGCTTGCCTTGTTTCTTGTATTGGTTTTGTACCTACTTCTGCCACTGGTCAGCTGTGAAACTCAGTGCAGTTTAATGGGACACTTTTATCAAGAAAGGAAATTGCCATCTGATATGAAAGCCCATGGAAAAGATAAACATCATTGTAGTGTCATACAATAATTTCAAAAAAGACAATGGAAACAAACAAAGCTTAATTGTTTCCAGTTCCTTATATCACCTGAAAATGACATAATTTTCACCTTCATCAAGAGCCTGAGATCCCAAATTCATTGTCCAAATAAAGAAGTTTTTGAATTCATAGGGACAGTAGGAAATATAACACTAGATGGATGGAAAAATACAAGATTGCAAAACCCCCCACAGTAATCCTTTAATGAAGGTTTTAAATGAACATGAACCCATTAAATAATGTCACATTTAATGAGTACTTAAATAATATCATTAATTACGGAGTAATTGGACCTCTTTAGCACAAGAAAATCTATTTAACACTGTCATCATTTCCGGCAATACAAGTTACTGAATAGTGTCTTATTCTTAGTTGTTATTATTTTTTAAACATAAATAAGCCAGAAATAATGAGTGACAGCAACTCTTCCCGGAACTGCAGCCCAACCATTTAATTTCTGTTCTGTAAAAAAAATCAACCCACACTGTCAATCTGTGGTTATACCAGGTGGGGATTTAACATTACTATTGTGCTTGTGTTGTCTTGGAAATACTTGCAACTTGGCCAACTGACTCAAGCAGGATGGCACTGTATGGAATTTCAGAGCAATTATCACTCCAAAACCAAAATCTACAATAAATATTTTGCCATGTATGCCTTTACTTTCACATATTACTTAGACAGTCTATTATATGTAGTTTCATATGTTGTTTGTCACCAATTAATAAAATTATTTTAGCATCCATCAACTAAGCCATTATATAAAGTCATAGTTTAGACACGATGATGACTTTGGTCAAACCAACCAAAATTCACTTTTCTTTTGTTTTGTTCAAAGGGAAATAATTACTTTAATAATAATAAATACATGCTTCCTAGAGCAATGATTCTGAAAGAAATTCTAAATTTGAAGTATTTCTCTACTGACATGTCTCAAGAAGTTAAATCATGATTTAATGATGAAGAACTGGACAGCTAAGAAAAAAACGTGTCAAGTCCAGTACCCAAAATCGTAACATTCAGATAACCTAGTAACTAACCTTCTTACTAGAGAGTTTTATTATATGTAATTTCAGTTCTGACCTTCTACACCAGAATTTATTATGTAGGATTTAAATTACTGCTCCAAGATGGCTAGGCCATTTTAAAATGCCCAATTAAAAACATATGGTAGGACTACTTTATGTAACCACCTAAGGAAAAACAGGTGTTGATATTTCCCTGATTATACTCCTCTGTGAACAGTCCTCTTCTTATAAAATCTGTAAACTACCTTAATTTCCTCATATTCTGAACTTATGCTTAAAAAAAACCCAGAATTTGTTACTGTTGGACAAGTTTGTGACTACTGTTTTTTTTTTTTATTTTATGTGTATGCTTTAACACTTCAAACACTGATTACATTCTGCTTTATTTTGATATTAGCAGGATGAAGATGTTACTCAAGAGAAGTGGAGAAACTCAATTGCAAAGGCTGAGGTCAATCAATCTAGCAAACATAATCTCACTGTCTCAACAGACTTGCCCACAAAGTAATTCAAAGCAGGAGTCTGACTCAACTGTTCTGATGCTGAGGAAGATTTTCTCACTGCAGAAAGGGAGCATGGGGATATTAGGCTCAGTGAACTGAAGTCAGCCTTTGTGAACAGCCCTTACATCAGCTGGAACAGTTCCTGTGACAATGCTCATGCAGCTCCACCTCTGTCTAAGTAAAGCAACTAGAAAACACAGGGCAGAAAACCTGTACTAACATAAGTTACTGTACAATTTCGTCCATCTAGTGCTTCAAGGTAGTAGACTTTTTCAGTGATGAAATTTACGTTTAATTATGGGAAAAGTAATTTTGTTCTCAATTTATATTTTATTAATTACTAACCATATTGTTGGTGTTTATGATAAAGATTTGCAAAAGAAAATCTTGGTTTCTGTCCCTGTGAGCAACTAGTGGCAAAGAATCTGAACAGAAGGGTGGACCCTACAGGCTTCAGCAGCATATAACAGGTGTAAGTTGGCAGTTGTATCTCAAGTGAAGTCCCCCTCCAGGGAGATGGTGAATCTACCGCTTCCCTGGTCAGACTCTGCCAGTGCTTCACCACTTTCAGTAAAGCAAATTTTCCTCATATCCAGTCTAGGCCTCCTCTGGCAGAACTTGAGGCAATTTCCTCTCATCTTACCACTTGCTAGTTGGGAGAAGAACCCAGCACCCACCTTGCCACAACCTCCTTCTAGGGAGCTGTAGGGAGTGATGAGGTCTCCCCTCAGCCTCCTCTTGTCCAGGCTAAACAGCCACAGGACCCTCAGCCACTACCCATAACATCCTTAATCCAGACCCTTCCTCAGCTCTGTTGCCCTTCTCTGGACACACTCCAGCCCCTCAATTTCCTTCTTGTACTGAGGGGTCCCAAACTCAACACAGGATTCATGGTGCAGCCTCACCAGTGCCATAATACATTTAAGAATGAGGGGAGACTTCACTGATTTCTAGAGCTACTTGAAAGGACGTAGTGAGGGGGATATTTGTCTCTTCTCCCTGGGAGCCAGTGGCAGGACAAGGGAAAACGGCCTTGAGATGGGCTAGGATTGGATATTAGAAGGAATTTCTATACTGAAAGTGTCAAGCATCAGAAGAGGCTACCCAGGGAGGTGGTTACGTCCCAATCCCTGGAGGCGTTTAAAAGATGAGGAGACATCGTACTTGCAGACGTGGTCTAATGGTGGACTTAGCAATGCTGGATTGATAGTTGGATGCAGTGATCTTAAAAGTCTTTTCCAGCCAAAATCATTCCATGACTCCATGATATAGATTAAATAGCTAACTATCAAATGTATCTGCAGTTCACATGAAGCAGAACACCATTACCAGGAACTAACCTTACACGGCACTGTTTGATCTCAATCCATATTCCAAATCTAAGTTAAATTTGAGAGGAGCAAGTAATCACATGAATAGAGACCACAGATAGGAAAATTAAATTAAGGTGGAGATCAGTCTTTTAAAGGAATCTGTAAGAGATATGCAGTAGTCTTTCTTTCGGTCAAACTTGCTCTACAAGTAGAACCTCTAGCACAGCATTTCTGTATTTCAGTCTTCAGCAGGAAATGGTGACAGTGTGCACCTCAGATACACCTACACAGTTATTCTGGGCAGCTCATTAGAGTGTGAAAGAGTCTGGCTTGGTTGTTTCACTTGAATTGCTTGAGAATTTGAATTGTATAAGACTCTTAAGTTAAAATTACTTATCTCTGAAACAAAAGTGTTGAAGACTGAATCTTCTCTCTGCATCACAGAGACACACATCATACAATAAAATACCTGCACTGGAAACCTTGAAATTAACAAAATAAATATATTTTCTGGTTTTCAGCATGCAACAACATCATCTGCAGAGCTAAACCATCAGAAGTGCCTCCAAGTATAATCCATAAATGTAGTATTTTGAAAACAAAAAAGGTAGTTGGAATTATTTTGACTCCTTAGAGCACTTTGACTATTGTCTAATTACAGTCCATTTCAATGGGAGGCTTTTGATTTATAATTTGGGACAATGAGTTATATCAAAAAAAGCCTCCTCTCTAAATCCCACTTTGAAGTTTAAATGCACCCAGAAACACTAAGAGAGCAAGAAGAAAGCCACTTCTAAATACACTCTTCTGTATTCAGAATAAAATATAAACAACATAGTTCTCTGTACGTTCTCTCATTTGCTTGGGGAACTTTGAGCAAGAAGTTGGACTACATGATCTCCAAAGGTACCCCAATCCTAATTCTACTGTGATTCTGTTCTATGATTTGTCCAGTAATGACCAGTTAATTTCTACCAAGATGCACACCTACTCAGCAGCTGTATTTGGATCAAATTTATTCTGTGTTCATAGCTGTGTTTCAGTCACCTCAAATGTTACTGAGCGTTAGACCAAAGAACTACAGGAAAGAAAGAACTTCCATGGAGAAATTTGTTGTTGGAACAAATACCAGCAAAAACACAAAAAGAGAAGTGGTCCACTGGCAAAAAACATATGAAGCCACAGCCTTCATTATTTTATACAGAATTGTGAAAACAATTATAACAAAAAAAGACAAGGCCAAAATTGATGAGAATATCACACAGGGGAAAAAGCTCCCCATTTCCACAGTGGATTAGGAGTCACTATGTGCTACACTGATAACCTATGCCAATATAAGTCTGCCAAAGCAAAAAAAACCCAAACCCACCTCAAATCCCCCAAATAAACAAATTATATGCCTTTTCCTTGGGTCTACAGAGAAAGAAGCCTTAGTGCCTCGAGAAAAGGACAGTCGCCTGTGAAAACAACATAAATCTATTTGTCAAACTACAAACTGGATCTACAGAACTTTTCCTTATTTTTAAGTCTTCCACAACTGTTTAAACTCCAGTGAAAGCAGAAGGATATACTAAAAGTACTCTTATTCTTTAATCTACTCCATATGTTTTGCTCCATACCTGTTAAAGTTAGGAAGGATATTTTAGCAACTAAAGTAAAAATATAGACATGTGTGATAATATATTGTCCTAGTATTTCTCTGACCACACAGGTTTTAAACAAAAAAAAAAAAATCTTCTAGAAAAGAACATGAAAAATCCCACACAGACCAGCAAAGCTCCGTAATCTGATCTAGGATATAGCTATGTTATCAACACTGATGGATAGGTATTTTAGTGAAACATGGATAGTTTTACGATATCTACAGTCCACATGGCTAGGGGGTTAATATGTCTATTTCAAGTAGAAAAAAAACAATTACTGCACAAGAGCATCACCACCTACAGGATGAAATAGGCTTCGGATAAAATCCAGTTGCTTTTTCTTGTACTGCTGAACTGTTCAATAGGACAGTAAATTTGTCTCTCCACTTGTTAAATATATTTTCAGTTTTATCATTCTGAAACTGTTTTAAAACCCAAACATTAAATGGGCAGGGCCTACCCCTTAGGCTACTATTGTAACACAGGTCTATCTGACTGAAAGTTAGCAGCCAGAGTTTAGCTAGTGTGATTAAGCTAGGAACTGAATTCCATGGATATGCCAACATGAAATACATTCTGGAATTGCACTACATAAAGAAAATCATTATTCATTTTAAAATTTACATTTTCTTAAGCAGCACAATAATCCTAAAAGGGAAGGTAAGAAATAAATAAGTAAAAATAAATACAAGCATACAACTTAAAAATAGAATTAGTTTTAGAAATCCTGTATCATCTGAGAGTGTAGAAACTGTTGTTATTCTGCTGGGTCATGAGAGGGTAATTTTGCTATTAAACCGATCACACAGCTGGACTGAATCTAAAAGCAATCTATAAGGAAAATATTTTTTTCTAGATTTTTTTTTATGGAGAAAGGAAAAAGAACTTACAGCCTGAGACTACTACATGTTCCTAATTTATCAATGATACTTGACTTTTCTGAACAGTGCTCTCTGTCCTAGGAAGCCACTACACATTGTGACTACAATGTGTTCAACAGTGTGACCTAGAAAATAATTTATTTTTGGGCATGTACCACAATTAATCCATCTACCTCATTCTCTCTTAAGAAAACCCACTTTATTAGTGAGTAAATGTCAGCTCATGATTTGCTAGATTACTGAAAGCATGTTAGTTTGTAATTATCAAGGAGAGCCTATTCCCAAATTCATGAATTTGTTTCTTTCATTTGATGAAAATAATGTACAATGCCTAGTTGAAAGTCTTGACAAGCAGGCATGAAACAATATTAGAAAGCGGAATGCCAAGCTTGAGTTGAAAATACATCCCAACTCCCTCTGTTTGAGGAAAGAAATGCTGAATATTAAATTATTCTAACCATTTCTTTTACTCTACAGAACTGCAATTCTCTTTAAAAGTATGTTCTCTCCCCTTAAATAAATATAGCAAATTCATCTGGAACAGATCAAGTAAATTCATTTGAAAGCATAATGAGGGACTTCGGTTGGAAGCTAGCTACTATAACTACAACTTCTTCAAGTCCTTACCTTTATAATAGCTCAAAAATTAGGATAGTGCCAAATGAAATCTTACAAAGCATATTCTTTCTGTAGTTTGGAGTTCCCTCAATGTTTGACTATGTGTGATATAACAGATTGCCTAAGTAATTGGGCCCACTAGGATTACCCAGCATCCAAGAACATTTAGGGCATATCAGGACAGTAGCATTGTAATTCTTGTGGTTGATTTAAGAATAAATGGTAGATGAATATTAAATAAGCCAAGTGAAGCTACAATGCTTCCATTTTCGTCACTGATGGCAAGTGACGACTTCCAATGTTGGATTCATCTGCTATGTATTCAACAACCTTGAGCAGCTTAAATTATTCTGAAAGGGGAAGGTGATTCAATGCTCAGAGGAAAGTTCAAGCATGAAAGGCATCTGCTGTAGCTAAAGTCAAAATGGATTCTAAAAATTGCTCATGTGAGTTCTTGCACTCAAATTTTTGTTTATAATGTTTAGCATATTATAAGCATCACAGATAGAGCAACACTTCATAAACTTTTGAAGCTGTAAATGAGCATCCTCACTTGTTGAACTAATTAAGAGGGCAAGGAACTACTGAAAAATAAAACCTCACGTTAATTTGGTTTTGCTTTATAAAAAATACTTCCATTTTTGTAAAACTATATTACCTATTTTAAAAAGGGAATGACTGTTGAGCTGTAAGAGAAGTCTCAAGGGAGACTTTATAGCAACCTTGCAGTACTTAAAGGCAACGTGTGGGAAACCTGGGGAGGGGCTCTTGATTAAGGAGTGCAGGGATAGGACAAGGGGGAATGGGTTCAAGCTGAAAGAGGAGAGATTGAGATGAGATATTAGGAAGAAATTTTTTCCTGTGAGGGTGTGAGGCCCTGGCCCAGGTTGCCCAGAGAAGTTGTGGGTGCCCCATCCCTGGAGGTGTTCAAGGCCAAGTTGGAGGGAGCAACCTGATCCAGTGGGAGGTGTCCCTGCCCATGGCAGGGGGTCTAGAATTGCATGATCTTTAAGTTCCCTTCCAACCTAAACCTGTCTATGATTCTATGATATTATTTTCCAATGCATACTTTCTTGGCCTCTGAACTAGGCTGAGCTTAGTAAAAGTTTATTATAAATCCGTAGGAAAGTCTTCCAGGCAGCTAGGGAGTGTTTGGTGGGAAATTCCCAGTGACTTCTCCTCCCAGCCAGAGCAAGGCAATCTCAGCTGCAGGCTTGCTCCACAGCTATCATCGGATTTCAAAGGAGTTACTTCTTATTTGTTCTTGCGATAAAAAGACCCATTTTCAATTCATGATACTAAACAGAAGATCAACATAGCTTTATGTTTGTTTCCTGTGTCAGGAATGACCTATTAGTACAATTTGTACAGTCAAAATCCATCTTTGATTTTATGCTTTTAGTAACGCCAGGCATAGAGGCACAGAACAAAGAAGGCTTGGAGTCTATGTGTCAAAGCTAAATTTGTTTAAAACTATTACATTAACACAATCAAGAACACATTATGAAGGAAAAAAATCATATAGGTTTATGAAGGTAAATGCGATCCTTCCCTCACTAAGCTGTAGGATTCTATAACACAGAAAGTGACTGAAAAGGTAATGCTTTAAACTTACTAATCACATGGTGAACACCATTTCATCCAATCCAATTTTTTAATTTGCTTTTATCCCATTTCTTTTCCAGTGAAACCGCAGTTACACAAGGCAAAGTTAAGAAACCGCTCTGATGTTAACAAAACATATTTTAACAATAGATAGTATTTACTATAAAACATACCCTGAAAAGTTTTGTTCTTCGAAGTCAGGAGGCTGATACACCCAAGCTGAAGTGATTACTTGCCATCATGTCTGATCTCATCTAAAAGTAAGTAATAAGCTGTAAAGTATTAATGACATATATTGGCCTGCATGAAGTAGAAGGCAAGGTACATGTTTATACCAAATAGAAAGATTAATATATGAACATCACTTTAACCTGTGCCAGGTCAAGGGTAGGACTCTGCATCACAATGAATTATTGACTTGGCAACCATTAAGATGAGGGTTTAGGAACACATTAACCACCCATCTACCCAAAACTCTGCTCCAGGGTAAGAGACTGCAAGGATCTGCACCAGTTAAAGAGCATGAATTAATGTGAGGATAGATTTTGTTACAGATCTGAGTCTTTTATCTCCCATTGGAGACATTTTGAAAATATTTACATAATTGTCTCTAATTGAAGCACACTGCTGCCTCCAGGTCACAGATTATACTCAAGGACAACTTGCAATATTTTAAAAAGTGTAACAAATGGCCACTAACTATGAGCCACTTACATAGGACAGTTCTGTATTTACACTTGTCATCTATCTACTTCTCTGTCTGCCTCTCATATATTTTGTGCTGAATTATGCACACCTATGAAAGAGGTGGTTGGAAGATAAAATACCTCTATGTGTTAGATTTAGAGAGCTGATGTATCTTCATTGGACACATTGAATGACTCCTTGATCCCTCCCTTCCCAACTTTGTTCTCATTTTGAGAACATATTAAAAGAAAAGGTTACCTATCATAAACTGAACTAGGGCTTTAGAATTTTTAATTTTTTTGTCTCAAAAAAGAGAAATTATTTCCTAACTTACTTTCAAGGCTGAGTTTTCCTGATTTTGACCCAGTACACTATAAAACATAAGCACCCTAAAAGCACACATAAGAAGGATCGGCCTGACCTCACATAACAGTAAAAATGTTTGTATGCTCCCTGCCTGCCACCTGCTCCTATACAACGGTGAAATACCTACGTTTGGACTGGCTGGACCACGTACGAGAGAAGTACTTGTCTAAAACTGTTGCGGTGCACAATAAAATGCTGTAAGCCTTTGGACAAAGGCTGTCCAAGGAGTAGGGAGGGCAGCTGACAGTTTTCATCAAAAAATTGATCCTTTGGGTGGAGAAGACAATTAATATTCCTGGGTAAATTATGAGATGGCTGGGTGTCCATTCAGTTCAATTCTGCTAGTTTACTCACAGATAGCTAGTCTTAAAGATTTTGAATTCCTATGCTTTCCAAGTTACTTCTTACCAGCTGACTCATAATTATTACCTAAGGAAAGATTCCTTTCCCATTTCAGCTGTGAAGTAAAACAACAGAGTTAATTATCTCATTTTTGCTTATTCCGCTTTCCTTCTTTCCTACAGACACATAAAATTCTGTCATCCTCAGTAAATGTTCCAGCCACACAAATTAATTTCGTCTTGCTTAGAAGATGGTTTCTGTTATTATTTCATCTATCTTTTCCAAAAAGAGCTTTTCTGATTCCTTCTGTTTCTTTGAATGAATGGCTGTCCATCAGCTGCTCATTGGATCATACACTTTGCAATTTTGTTATGTGAGGCCCTCTTATGCAAACAGTCTTTTAGATTGCTTGATTTCCAAATCTGTTAATACAAACAGACACTCCCAATAAAGTGGAAATATGGAAATATGCCATGTTCTATGGTAAATCATTGTGGGATTTTAGGCCTTTTTTTGTGACTGAACACAGTCATTTTTTGTTTTTTTCTTCACATGAATATATACTTTCTATGCTCCTGGTTTCTCCCTCTGGTCCCTACATCCCAAACTCTTAACTAATTATTTCACTGATGATTCACTGTCATTGTCAGCATTTATAGCTTTCATGGCCATTCTTCAGAGTCTACGCAGATCTATATTTACGTTAGTGTCTTTGTTTCGAACCACACTTTATTTCGCACAAAATATTAACATGACCCACGTGGGACAATAAAAGAATAACCAAAATGCATAGTCTACCTTGCCTTTGTGTTGTGATCTGTTTGCTTGATACTTACAAATTCACATAAAGTCATTTTCAATACAAAAGCAGAAAAACATCACCATGTTATTTTTGGCGAACAAAAGAACATACACTAGCGTATAAAATTCTAATATAGTGGTTGATTAAACTGTCAAAAATTATACAAGTGTACTTAATCACAGTTAATGATAATCATTAGTAAGCTGGTATTTATGAAAATCTTATTCAGTTATTTTCAAATGCAATCAGAAACCAAATACGCTTAAAACTATATTTGCTGTATGAGTCAGGCAAGGTCAGGCTCTGGTTTCATGTATACCAATAATTAATCCAATTAAGTCTTGAAAAGGAATTGTTAATGTACTGTGTATGGAACGTTAGCCGCCTGGAAGATATGAAGAAGTAGGCCATGAGAAATATGCCAAAAATGGAAACTAAAAAGACTTTCTTAAAATATTTTTGCACGTATTCTTGCACATGGAAGTAAGCAAACTAGGTGGCAGTGGTGGAGGAAAAAGCAGAAACTAAATGTTGAGTAGATAGCATAATTTTGATTGGCTGTAAAACAAAACCATTGAAGAGCTATTGTTCATAAAAGCCTATGGATTTTTTTCCTCAAAAAGATAATCTCAGTTAAGAATGTTTTGGAAACTCCAGATTAACACTGCACGGCTGTTGCTAGGGCCTGGATATATGGTTAACAAGAACTGCTAGGGTTCTACTCCCCATTGAGACAGGGTTAAGGAAATCCTTTAGCAGGGAAATGAGCAGCGTGAAATTTGATCATTAGAAGTAACCGATAACTATCTTTTTTATTAAAGCACAGTGGCACATATAAGTGGACAGAAGAAAGAGAAAGGAAGAGAGAAGACAGAAAATGGGAATAACAGTTGAGAAATTACAATGAAAAGCATGAAGAAGAGACAGGCAGCAGTACAATCTGCTTCACAGTAAGACAGAGAGAAAAGCAATGAATAGATGACTTGGGAATGTTGTATCTATTCCTCTCTGTGTGTGGTCCCCAACTGTTTGTGATGTTGGGAAAAAAATGGGATATAATGAAAAAAAAGAGCTGGGAGGCATTAGCTGATAGAAATCTCATACTTTAAAGTGATAAACAGAACATTCGACTGTTTGCAATAAGGACAGGAGGTGTGAGATAATGTAGCAGCATTCTAACATATGTTATAGTATTGCTCATATATCTGAGTTTTGGCAAACGCTAGGAGATAATCTATAAGGAGATACTAACAGCCTGTGCATTAACACCACATGGGGAATCATCATCAGAAAAGGCAACAAAGCTGGTAAGAAAATTTATCCCTGTGAATAGCAAAAGCAAAAATATGTTGGTACTGCTGAACACTAAGCTATCAGTGAGAGGTGATCTATCATGTGTTGGATAATGAAAAAAAATTAACTTAAAATTGAAATTATGTGAATATCTCAGATTTAATTCTTACATGCACCATCACCTGGCCGTGACTACTAAAGCACTTGTTCTTTTTCCATGGGATAGAGACATTTTAGCTACTCTGTATCTCCACATGCCCTAGACTGAGACCTTAAAGATCTACATGTAAATCAGCTGCATTGTCTTTTGCTTTTGCCAAATCTTTAGCTTTAACTATTGCACATGGCCACCTGTTTGCATCGAGACTCTCAGAGCCACAGCAATTTCACATCTGATGTTCTCCCCACTTTGCACAATGTGGCCAGGAACTCCCTAGACAAAATGACTCCCTCTACTAGGAAACAGGGAAAGATGCTGCAATCAGGTTCCTGTGGGTAAGCCATACTCTTCTGCTTCCTCAGGTGATGTTTAGGGTAATGAACTGCTTCTTTTTTTATGGTAACAGTCCTTCCTCACCATTATATTATGTAGAATATGTCTTTTGATGATTGGTGCCCTACAGCCTGGGACAAGGATTTCTTGATTCATAGATTCTAAAGGACGACATTCACAACGTAATGTATATTTAAAAGAAGTGTATATATATATATATATCTATCTATGGATGTGATCTATCTGAACTTCTTTGACACTGTCCCCTACACCATCCTTCTCTCTAAACTGGAAAGATACGGATTTGATGGGTGGACTGTTTTCTGGATAAGGAATTGGTTGGATGGTCGCATTCAGAGAGTGGTAGTCAATGGCTCGATGTCCAGATGGAGATTCATGATAGGTGGTGTCCCTCAGGGGTCTGTACTGGAACTGGTGTTGTTTAATGTTTTCATTGGTGATACTGACAGAGAAAAGAAGTGCACCTTCAGCAAGTCTGCAGATGACACAAAGCTGAATGGTACAGTTGTCGTGCCAGAAGGATGAGACGTCATCCAGAGGGACCTGGACAAGCTGGAGAAGTGAGGCTGTGACAATTTCATGCAGTTCATCAAGGACAAGTGCAAGGTCCTACACCTGAGTCAGGGCAATCCACAGTTTCAATACAGAATGGGGGTGACACAATTGAGAGTAGCCCCACAGAGAAGGACCTATGGCTTCTGGTTGATAAGAAGCTCAGTGAGGCTCTGAAGTGTGTCCAGAGAAGAGTATTGAAGCTGGTGAAGGGGCTGGAGAACAAGTCTTATGAGGAGCAGCTGAGTGAGTTGGGGTCGTTTAGCCTGGAGAAAAGGAGGCTGAGGGGAGACCTCATTGCTCTCTACAACTACCTGAAAGGAGGTTGTGGAGAGGAGGGAGCTGGGCTCTTCTCCCAGGTGACAGGAGACAGGACAAGCAGGAATAGCCTCAAGCTGTGCCAGGGGAGATTCAGTCTGGATATCAGAAAAAAAATTTTCATGGAAAGGGTCATTGGGCACTGGAACAGGCAACCCAGGGGGGGTGATTGAGTCACCATTCCTGGAGGTGTTTAAAGGATGGGTGGATGAGGTGCTGAGGGGCACGGTTTAGTGTTTGATAGGAATGGTTGGACTTGATGATCCTGGCTGTCTTTTCCAACTTAGTGATTGTGATTCTATGAGCTAGCAATGTGTGTTTGCAGCCCAAAAAGCCAACTGTATCCTGGAAGGCATCAAAAGAAGAGTGTCCCACAGGTCAAGAGAGGGGATTCTCCTCATCTACTCCATTTTTGTGAGACCCTACTTGGAGTACTTCGTCCCATTGTGGAATCTTGAACACAAGAAGGGTATGGAACTGTTGGAACAAGTCCAGAGTAAGGCTAAGAAGATGGTCCAAGGGCTGGAGCACCTCTGCTAAGAGAACAGGCTGAGAGACTTGGGATTCTTCAGCCTGGAGAAGAAAAAGCTTCAGGGAGACTTTATAGGGGCTTTCTAGTACCTGAAGGGGCTGTAGGAAAGCTGGGGAGGGATTTTCCCAAGGGCCTATAATGACAGGACAAGGAGGAATGGCTTTAAATTGGAAGGGGGGAGGGATTTAAATTAGACATGAGGAAGAAATTCTTCTTGATGAGGGTGGTGAGGCACTAGCCCAGCTTGCCCAGGGAAATTTTGGATTATACCTCCCTGGAGGTGTTCATGGCCAGCTTAGAAGGGGCTTTGAGCTGCCTTGCCTAGTGGGAGGTGTCCCTGCCCATGGCAGGGTTTTGCAACTGGATGGGCTTTAAGGTACTTTCCAAGCCAGACCAGTCGATGATTGTATGATATATATGATCAGTACAGTTTATAAATTCAGTGACATCTTGAGTTAAGTTATAATTTCTTCTACCACAAATCCCTGATTAGCTCCAGCTTCAACTGTCTGATTCTTCTTGGATATGGCAGAATCACAAGTAGTAACATAATGTAATAGAGATGGGTCCTCAGAGCCTTACTGATCATAAAACTGTATAGCTCTGCTGTAAAAGCATTCAATTCAGATTACTCTACTATGAAATTGTCTTTTATGTAAACTAATCCCTTAATAGTCCTACTTATTACTAGGTTGAAACTGCTGAAAGAAGCTGCATGAACTTAACACCGTGCTCTGACTTTCTGGGAATAACTGCAATCAGCTAACAATTAACTAACTTAGTATGAAACTCGCTAGCACAGTCACTGAGAGGAAAGCTTTAGGCACAAACTCTTGCAAAGGTAACAAAGAAAAAAGATATGACTCAAAAAATCACTACATGTTGCATTACACTGGAACACATTATCAGTGGGACTAGGAAATATATATCACATAACTTGGAACAGTGTGACAGCTGTTGAAAAGCAACATTTATTTAGTATGATCAACCAAGTGTCATGCAGGGAACGGGTGAAAGCAGATTGCCCACATAAAGTCTTATTGATGCATCTTTCCCTTTTGACATCACCAACTACACTAGCTGTGCTACCAGCTACCTATGCTGACAGAACTCTTTAATGCAGCAAATTAAACTAATTTCACTACTCTTCCACTCCAAAATGAAAATTAATATTAAATATCGACAAGGTTGGTAGAAAACATCATTCTTTTATTTGATCAACTAAGTGAATCAAGCAATGTCAACTGAAGACTAACACTGTAGTACAACCCCAGCCTCTGTGGAAGTAATGTAAGCAAGACTTCCAAGAATATTTACTTTTTTTTTTTCCTGTGAGACTAAATGATTACCAGAATATCTATCATCCTTCGTTATGAAATAAAACATCAAAAGGTGTAGTAGGACAATCTGCCCATCGTATAGAAAATTTGCTGATCCAAGGATGGATGAAATATTCCACAAATTTCTTAACACAAGTTTGGCAAGGACAGAAAGATTGCAAAATGTCTTTAAGAAATCCAGCCATTATGATAGCCTACCAAAGGATTTAATGGCTAAGGATCCATTTGAGGGAGGTTCTGATCACTTTAGTAACAAATACTCCAGAATACAAAGAATGCCCATTTTTATCGAACTATTTACAATATTCCTCTAACAGAAGTGGAAATCTTTTCCACTTTGTATTGTAAATAACACCTGTAAAATCTCTCCTTCTCTAAATGAGAACTTTTAGATGTTATTATATCAATGACAGGAACACTGACATTAAAGGTGGAAGACTACCTACTACTCTTCATTCTTACTGAAATATTTTGAACTAAAGAGTAACAGAACAAAACACATAAACATGGAGCTGAATTTCTAGAGAAGGCATCAATTCTGGAACACTGGGTCTAGTTGTCTTTTGTTTCCTCTGTGACCTGTCAAACATTATGGATTTATCAACTTCATGAACAGATAGAGGTATCATGTTCAGCGTTATTTACTGCTGTCAGGTTACGGCAAAGAAATCAGAGCAAGGATATCTCAGGCCTACTTGTCTTAAAAGACAATTGTGTTTTATAAAGCAAATTCCTTCACCTTTGGCAACTGGGTCTTAAGTGTCATGCTTAGAAATGTTTGTTGTTTCCAGTTCCATGAGTTTCACATTTCACATGGACATGTTCAGTGAAGTTCTGCACCAGGCTTCTGCAGAAACAGCCCTTTAATTAGTATTTCCCAACTGATGACTAAAACGTACAGGCTTACCATACGGGAGGACTAAACTGAGATTAAGGCTTCTCTCTCCTGCCAGGAGAGAGGCAAGCACTCAACTACTTACTGGCATGAGCTGCCCCTGTGGTGGATGGTACAGAGGATCTCTCTGCCCATTATATTTGCCCAGAGAAGTTGTGGCTGCCAGAGATGTGGAGGTGTTCAAGGCCAGGTTGGATGGGGCTCTGAGCCCCTGATCGAGTAGGAGGTGTCCCTGTCCATGGCAAGGGGGTTGGAACTGGATGATCTTTAAGGTCCCTTCCAACCCAAACCATTCCATGATTCTATGAGTATATGGAATATTCTTTGCAAACTCCCCGTATCTGGGTATATATGACAATACCTTTAGCATTTCTGTTGTGCGTGAAAGAAAGTAAGAATTCTTGTTTGGAAAAGAAGGATTAAAGTTAAGGACAAGAAAGTAGAAGAAACCTTTCATAGTTAATGCAGGAGTTTTGCTTCTATACAATGGCAGACAGGGTCTATGATCATTCATGCTTTGCTCCTGCATCATCTCTTAGACTTCATTATATCTTTAGAATCCATCTTAGTTCTGGCAGAACTGTGCTTTCTATCTTACTCCAAATTTGAGTAACTCCAGATAATAAACCATCAATTCCACCAAGGCTGCCGTTTATAGCTTTTAAGTATATGTTTAACAATTTTTTTAACCAGGATTGTTCACACAGTTTCTACTTAGAAAAATAAGTGACATTCATGCCTGTATTTCTGCACAGTATGAATAACACACTGATTTCAAACAGTTAAACAGTAAGTATAATTCTTCATTGTGCACTTCTATCAAAGTCAAGGGTGGGATGAATTTGGCTTGCCAGATTGGTAATTACTGCAGTTATTACAGTGTTGGATGACACTGCTAAGTGCTACTGTACCTTGAGGACTGGTTCAACCAGAAAATGTACACTTACTGTTTAACAAAAATAGGATGACACAGTTCCCAGTATGCCTTTTTCACTATTTGACTGTTGGATCTTAATTTTGCTTTACTGGCCAGGAGAATAGCAGGACATTTGTACACAAATATTGCTGTAAACAGATTGGAAATGTTCAAATATTGCAGAGAACTAGCTACCGTACATAAATAGCTCAGCGCTGCACACAAAGAAAGTCTAAATGGAGAACTTAGCACACATCTGCCTCATTTGTGATACTCACCATGTACCGTGGAGATCTCCTATGCATCCACACAAAAAACGTGAACAAGATGCATCAAGCATGCAAAAAGCATGTAAAATTTGCTTATTCACCTATTTCTGCCTTGGTACTTCCAGGCAAAAGCATGGGAGCCTTAAGCAATGGCTCCTATTAAAGACTGTAACCTAGGTTTATAGGTTTTTGAAAAGGAGAACTTTATTGATTAGTATGGCTGTATTGAGACACTGGGAAGTATATTTTTGTTATACTTTAATTTTTCAAATAAATAGATCTTCACCTACACATACTCCAAAAGTCAAAATCTCAGCCCAGTAATTTTTTTCCTTATACATGTAAGGTATTCTTGCATGAAGTTTGATGATGAAACAAAAACCAACCAACCAAACAAGCAAAACCAAATGACTAATTAATGATTCAAGAAATAATGTTGCTTGGAGACATCATGATTCTTTGAGTAAATGTCAGACTGGAAAGGGAATAAACCCCTTTTTAAATATCTTGCCTTTTATTTCTTTCTAGTGAGTTTCACCAATCACCTAGCAAAACATCCAGTCTTGAGTGCTTTACAAATGGTCCATTAACACCAGAAGCTCTAGACACCAAGAATGAAATGAAGGTCGAATACTGTGAATCCCCATTCCTTCTCACTGGCAGAGTAACGAATTACTGTGAGCAACCATAAAGCAGGCATTGTCTTCGAAGAGCAAATTTCTGAGAAATGTGCTGCAAAGGCTTGACTGCCACCTACAGATAATAGTAATTAATGCACTGCCTGCAATTTAAAAAAAAAAAAAAAGCTACATGCCTAATAAACATCCACTGCAGACAGAGGAAAACTAATTATGCAGATATATATAGAACACTGGACCTAACCTGAAAAGGTTAGGGTTTTTTTCTGGTAAAAATATAACTCCACCCAGAAACACCAGGTTCCTTCATTCCCTAGAGCAGGTTGAGATCTCTTAGGTACATATTCATTGTCTGCTACCGCTTAAATATTATTAGATAAAATTGCAAAGCACTAGTATTTTCCTTGGGTTTTAAGCTACTAATTATTAAGTCCTGATTTTCACATAATAAGTTCTCAATTAAAACTGTCTTGAATGACTCCTACCATACAGAGTCACTGGTTAGCAAAAAGACAGAACACATAATTGTACTGTAAATGTCTAATCGTATGCATACTCTCTGAATGTTTGTAGGTGGGTATAGCTGTACAAACATCTTCTATTTACAGTTTTCTGTTAAACTTAGGCTTCCTGATCAGGCTAGTTCTCTCTAGGCAGAACATATGCCAATATATCACAACACAAGTAACTGTACAAAGATTTTGTCTCAGCTGTTCAGAACAGCTAAGACAGTACTTCTGTTCACTCTTGTCAAACACATCCCTTCTCTTTTCTCTCTGCCTTAGAGCCACTTTCTATTCAGCAACAGCTGCTAACAAACTGTCTTTCCTTCTCCTTCACGCCAGCTAACTAGCTAAGCTGTTACACTGCTAAAATCCTCCTTCAAAAGTTTTGGTTTTAAACTTGCAGAATAATCACATGGCAAAAGAAAAAGAGATCAGGAGAGACATAGATTGTACCAGCTGAAGACGAATAACAAGAACTTAGAACTGTTCTAAATAGTGTTTCTACAATTAAAATAATTTACTGTATTTACATACCACATGGAAAATTTCTCAAGAATTATTCTGCACAGAAGATTATTTCACATAAAAGTTCAAATGTAGTGCATTTAAACAAAAAACACCTTGCAGGCAGTCAAGCCTGTGGGCCCAACATGAAGTTAATTTTCTCACTTTCAAAGTCCTTCAGCAGCTAGAACTGAGCATAATATTCAAGTACCAGAGATATCTGACTTCCAAGTAATACTTCTGTACATGAAGAAAGAAAGACAATAATGGCATTCTTACACCCATAGTTAAAAATCCTTTCTATTATAATCTGTTACTTTCTGTAATCTTTTCCTGCACTAATTTGCATTTTTATCCACCCATGAATTACATGTCTTTCACATAGCTTTTCTTTACATATAGCTCTTCTAATTCTCAAAATACATTCTATTTACAAGAAGATTACTAAAAAACAAAGGCATTCAAACCCTCCCTTCACGCTTAAAATACTTGCTAGAGAGCAATGTAAAAAGGAGTGGAGCTGCCTTTATGTCAGGGCATGGAGTACACTAATAAGTCTTAGCGATCCTAATCAGTCCCAACTGGAGTCTTCCCTGATACCCTCTACTCCAACGCCCATCAGCTCTATTTAAACTCAGCCCTGGGCCATTAGTCTCTCGCTGAGCTTATCTCTAGCCATGCCCATGCCCCTGCCAGTACTGAGAAGAAACCTGCAAGGTTACAGTAATACTGTTTGAAACATGGATATGTCCACAGGTAAGAACTGCTAGGCATACTACTAACAACATGTTTGCATATCAGTTTATGAACATTTAAAAGTGATATGTTTATAACATTTAAATAAAGATGCATTTCACAGAAAATGCAAGAACTTTTAACTTTAGTTCCCATTTAGGTCAAGATTTAAAAATGCCTTTGTTTATGTTCTTCAATACATATTTCTTCCACACAGATCTACTAAGTTGCCTAGAGAAGTGGTGGCTGCCCCATCCCTGGAGGTGTTCAAGGACAGGTTGGATGGGGCTTTGAGCAACCAGATCCAGTGAGAGGTATTCCTGCCCATGGCAGGGGATTGGAACTGGAAGACATTTGAAGTCACTTCCAACACAAACCATTGTATGATTCTATGATTTTGTAGAGATGTTGACTTACACTAATTTCATTAAAACTGAATTTCAATTGAATACAACAAGTTAAATATTTCCCATATCTGTACCTGCTCTAACTAAACATTCTTTGGCAAGTGTGTGTACTAGTATCATGTTCATTTTACAGCAAAGTGATCACAGCATTTGCCTGACAATGGAGGACAACAAGTTTAGCAGCTTAGTAAGACCCAGAATTAAAATTCTATCTGTACACCAGGGAAATCATGTTCACGTTATCTTCAGAAATAAGTAAATTCACTAACTACTACTGTAGCTAAGTAACTCCCAAGGATAATAAAGGTATTCTACAAAATAAACCTACAGAAACTAAGAACCAAAGCATATCACACAAATAATGCCTTAAAGTGCAGCAAATTCTGGTTTGGGATACTATTTAACAGATTTATTTGGGGGGCATGAGAACTTTGAAAACATAGTTAGGCTTTAACTCTGCACTTAAGGTACATATAGGTATGAAAATGACCCTTTAATCTTACGTTTAACGATATTTCTTGCACATGTTAAGATGTTTTAATGGGACTGAATGACCCGGTAAGGAGTTGTTAATAGAAAAAAATCAAAACTTCAATGAAAAAGAAACTAAATGTAAAAATAAACAAGGTTCGTTGTACTGAAAATGCAACATATTGGCAAAGAAATGTTAAAGTATTGGACAAAAAAAGAACACAACATTGATGAGAATAGTTCCTTTACATGCAAACTATCAAAGAATTCTGGAAACACAGGCAATTCAACATTCACTGCAAAGGAAAATTTGAAGAAGCTTCTGCAAAATCAAATCATTGGACTGTAAATATGCTGCAAAGCCCTCAGTAGTCTAGTTTTGTATAACCCTGACAACTCCTTACCTGTGTTATGAGCTGTGTCCCAAATTAAATCTGCATATTTGTACTCTAGTAACCATTGCAGGTCCCTGGGACAAAACAGCTGTCCTTGTAACTACACAGAACTATTAAAAGAAAATAAGTATGTATTTCAAAAATCAAGAACTGAGATGTCAAAATACTTTTACACACCAAGATGCACAAAACCTGCTGGTATCCCATCACTTCTAGAAGCGCTGTGAGAAACTTTCCTGATGACTTTAAGTCTGGTTGTGTGACGAACACTATCGGTGCATCCCATTGTACAATAAAGAATAATGTCATGAGGTAACATGAATAAAATTATATACTAATCACAGCAGTACAAAAAAAATCTTTTCTGACAGATATGCCAGTTGCTAAAATTTCACAGGTAGCGTAGAGCTGTTTCACTTATCTACAAAGTATTTCCCTGCTGTGACATATTCCTCTAACTACCTGCCTGCTAATATGATTAAATTCTCTCAGCATCTCTGCCCTCAGCATATATTTGAATTCATTATAAATCATCTTTCTAGCATTAAAAATACACATAAAAATCTCCCTTCTTAAGGAATCCTTCTATGAAGTAATTTTAAGATCCCTGAGGTTATTCATAGATTTGCATTTCACCAGATGTGCCAAAGCGGAGGAAGATATATTTCACAAGATAGAGAGACATATTCTCCTTTCTTATGCTCACTTTGCTGACATCCTATCATCTGATATTTGTATTGATGTGACAGAACTAGGAACACTTTCTACAGTTTATTATCTTTTATTATTTAAATTTTACATAACTACACCTTCCTATAAATACTAGAGTGCCAAAGACCTTTCATCATCTACTCAAAATAAACCTTTCCCACAGAATTTATGATTGGTGACATTAATCTACTTAATAAATAATGTTGTTAATGATGGAACTCTTTCATCTCAATTATATTCCTTATCAAAACATTTGTTATTCCACATGCAGAATTATTTTCTCATTTGGTGATACCACTCCTAAGTTTTCCCTAAATGTTTTCAGAAACTGGACAATTTCAACTGAATTCCCAACATAGGATCTAAACATTGAATTACTGTGGCATTTCATATGTTGAAATTTTATATTTTCCAAAAATGTTGACACTGTGGAGAAGAAAAGGTCTGTTCAGACATGGCCATGGAAAGAAGGAAAAGAAAAGTAAACATGTCCTTAATTTACAGTTAGAGGATTCAGCCTTTTTTCTTACCTGAGTACTCAAACAAGCAACCATCATGTGAGTGAGAAGTTTAGCTGCAAACATTGCACACCTGGTGCAGAAAAGGTGGGAGATAATAGCCAAAGTGAAACCTACACAGGAACAAACAACAAAGAAAGGAAAATTTAAAGCTTAGCCTAATGAAGTGTGGTAGGTAAGAACAACAATACTGGATCTCCTATAAGTGTGGATCATTGAAAAAAAACCAACCCAACTTCCCAAACTTTACTGGAAGAATATGTTCACTTTGGTTCACACCGGAATCACTTCTTAATTTATTACTGAAATACTAACTTCTGTTTCCCTTTTCATAAGCTTGGGAACCAAAATAATAATGCAAATAAGTCTTTTTTTTTACAATTTTTAAAATTAATTTCTGAATGATAAAGATGATTGTCAAAACAGTTAAATTTAAACCAAAGGTAATTCTTCATATTAACATATCCAAAAATGGTTTTAGGAACAAATCAATAAAAAAATTGCCTCCAGCTGGGTAGCATTGCTTTAGTTAGTAGATACAGACTTCTAAATGCCAGCCTCCCATTCCATCTGTATTCAGTGTATAAAACTATTATAGCAGCACATGGAAAAAATAACACTAATATTAATGTCACTAATTCATTGTGAACATGAACAGAACAAAAATGGGAAGGGCCACTCACCTACCAGAAAGATGCACTTGGAAGAAGAGCCCTGGGAAAGCTGAGCCACTAAGGAAAACAGTGCTAAACCTCATGCAGAGTTAGTTGTTTGTGCACTTCCACACCCTAGGAAGGGCAGGAATTTGGATACTTAAGGCAGATCTTTTATTCTCTCTTGAGACAGACTGGTTGCTCAACTACAAGTGTTTGTAAGATACAAATGAAATAATTCATTGCAGAAAGAATTTTTTTTCTAAACCTCTCAAAAAATAACTAGTCATAGTAATACAACTATTGATATAAGAAAAATTCAATAATAATAATCTATTTCACCCTACTGTGCTACTTTTTCTTTTGTTCTTACTTTTTATTTTAATTTCCACACCTAGGTGGAGATGTTAGAGGCATAAATAATATCCTTATAGCACTTAAATCTAAAGCAGTTGTTAATTACAAGGTTTATATATATCTTTAATCATAGGAGGAAATACTGTCAATTAGCTAAAGACACTGAAAGGCATTGCAGTTATATTCAAGGCAAACCTAAGCTAGACTAAACTGTTCCAATTTTTAAAATACATTCTTATGACACATGACTACTGTAAACACTAGTACAGAATAAGGATCTTTATGTCTTTACTGCTTCCAGTTAAGCAAAGTATTTCACTTAGCTTCAGTTTTACAGAATATTGGCTTACTTTGTATTTTTTTTCTTCTGTTTCTATAGTATTCTGCATTCTATGGCATATTTATCTCATCAATTTTTTTTCTGTCAACTTGTAATTATGCTTGTTTATTAGAGTTTGACTTTTTTAACCCCTGTTTTCACTTATGCAATCTAACTTAGAAGCTTAACTGTGTTTTAAAATCTGCTTATCTGCTACAAAATTCTTTCATTATTGGTAAGTAAAACTATCGATTTGTATGAAGCTGGTGAAAACCATAAAGTTTGTCTTTATTTGTCATCTTTTTATATTTAAGCTTTTAAAATAATTATGGAGCCTAGCTTTTGTCTGTTAGGGCAGTTTGCTGGGAGAGGACAAAGAGGGGATTTAGCTCCTTGCACTGTCTTTCTTACTCATCCAGTGATCATGGAGTTTAGAAGTCATACCCTCACAATAAACAGATCCAGAATCTCATTGGTATGCCTCAAGGTTAAACCAAGAACCCCTTGATCCTGCTTTCTTAGTGACCCCGATACTCCCAAGTTCCTGCTTGCATGGTGCCTATCAACAACAGGAGCAAAATTTACTTTCATTTGGGATCGCCTGCAACGTACTAGTGAACTGACTGCAATGTGAAAGGTGTAACTCAGATCTCCCTCAGAAGCCAAGTGGAGTTTAAGACTTAGATCTCCTTCTTCCCATCTGACATGTTGGGATTTCTGCAAACATTATCACAGCCATGAAGTGAACTGTAATCCTCACAGATTAAACTCTTGGTCCTCTCCCAAGATGTGAGGTAGCAGTTAGGCAGCAGTGTAATGAATCTCAATACATTTGATGCGGAATCTATTTCCCACAACTCATCACATCTGCACGTAAACTGCATCATCAAAGAGCTTTCAAGTTGGGTAGAAAAGTGTTTAAAAGATATGTCGAAGATGACAACTGTACAGCTGCTGCAGACACAGGTCAATCCAGGATTTTTAAGTTTCTTCCCCCAAATAAAAGATGTATTTCTCTTTTGTATGGTTCAATAAAACATCATAAGGAAACTTATTTCTTTGCTGGACTTTTTTTTCAGTTGCAAAATTTGCTATTGTGCAAATATGTAACCAAATGGGAACTTTAATACCAGGAAGTTAGTTAACCCTATTCCAACAACCCTCCAAATAAAAAGATTGCCACCAGTTACTGAAATTGCTAAAAATCAGTCTTATTGTCCACTAGTTGTTATAAGTGAGAAAAGTGTCTTAAATCTCCTGACCTGAAATGCAGATGAATCCAGAAGAAAAAAAAGCCTCATTGTACGAAGACAAGTTATCAGTTTGGGCATAAACTGCATAAATGGACATATGAGAACAAGAGCATTCCACATAGTCTGATGTGTCATCAATCACCTTGCAGAACCCACTATCAGATAGCCAGCTGCAAAACAGAATATTCACAAAGTTGGAAATGGAATTATGTAATTTAAATTGTAAGCAGGCTTGAAAATTGTTGTTTTGTCTCTGAAATACCAGGATTTCTAAACTATTGCCTAGATGCATTGTGTAATCTTTCCAGTGCAGTTCTCAGAATGGCACATTTACAAGAAAATCAAATACTGGTTATAGCTTTTTTTTAAAAAAAACTTTTGTGATTAAAAAAATCCCCTGTAAATAGGTGATAATGCACATTTTGTTTCCACTACAGAATTTAACATATCTTACTCTTCTCTGTACATTTACTTTTAGCCAGACAAGACACTAGTATAGATGATATCCCTAGTCTATCCCTTAACAGGTTTTTCTGGTTCACTTACACAGTGTCTTTCACAGACACCAAGAAAAGAGTGGATTAGGAATAGGAATTAGGAATATTCTAAACCAGTGACTGGAAGGAAAACAAGATATGCAGGTTTAATTCTTTCTTTTGTAAGAATGGACTTAAAGTGTTGTCTGATAACAATTTTAAAGACTATTTCATTAATATCAATGAAGTGATGCTCTTCTGGCATTTATGTCCTGTCAGTTTTGCTTAACACATCACTACATAATCTAAATGGTACTGTAGTGAAAAAATTCAGGAGTAGAAGTATGAGAAATGTCTGACCTAGGATAGCTACTCATTTTATTAACTGGAAGTTTTCTATGCTGGCATAAAGGCCAGAAAAATAAAGAAAAAGAGACAGATAGGAAATGGATTCAGTTTATACTTGCAAATGATCTAATCTGTGTTATCACATCTTAGGCAAATACATAGGTTGATGGTAGAAACTGGAAAGCTAAAATGAATAATAAAGCAACCTTTCAGCAGCTTGATTCCACAGGAGACATTGAGACTTCTGTGGAACAATCCGACTTCCTGTAGCATAAATCCTATAAATTACTTCATTGTTATCTTGCAAAGGGAGTGAACTCCAACCCTTCAGACTCATAGAAAACACCTGATAAAACATGTAAAAATAAATACAAATTTAACCCTAAATTTCAACAGTCAGTCCTCGTTTTAATAGCACACACAAATATGTTCACATTATTTTAAACACATTTAAAATGTTTTAAGCAATACCTAAACTAATTTATTGGAAAAAAGAAATTGCATTGTCTTCAAACCTTGTTTTTCAGTGCAAGTTCTTTGTCTCCAGTAAGGAACCACTGCTGACTGCTGTATTCTGTGAACTGTACAGATTCACAGTACTCTTCTCGAGGAGGTGATAATGCAACAGAGACCTCTAGTAAATGTTCAGGTACTTGAATAGAATCCCCATCTTTCCCATCAAATCTGTGTCCATTGATTTGCTGAGGAAACCAGTTGTGAGCCATTATTGCAATGTACGGGCAGCTGTCCAGGATATTTTTACCTCTGTTGAAATGGAAGAGCAATAATACTGGTAAGTGGAACTGAGCTTCACTGTTCTTCACAGAATAACTCCAAAGTGTATTTGTAATTAACTCTTTATTTCTCCATCATGTTTTGGCTATATGATATATCGACAGAAAGTTTCGATTTCCCTGAAAAAAGAGGAGCTGAATTCATAGAATCATAAGGTTGGTAAAGACCTTTGAGATCATCAATTATAGCCATACCTACTAAGCATTTCATCTGCCTGCCTTTTAAATCCCTCCAGGGATGGTGACTCCTCTATGTCCTTGGACAGGCTCTGCCAGTGCTTGAGAATCCTTTTGGTGAAGAAATTTTTCTTAATATCCAATCTAAACTTCTAAATTATTATGCATCTCAGCTTCTCCATTTCCCCTCTCGGTTTTGATCACTATAATCTGTAAACTAAACCCCCCGCCCCTGTGGCAAACAAATTTATCATAATGCTTATTTTCATAACTTCATGTAGAGACAAATCTACACAAATGAAAAGTATTAGAATGGACGATCTGGCTTTACCTCTTTTTCCCAACAGATGATCCAAAAATCTTGGAATAAAGAATCTGAACTTACTATCTTTTGTCTGAGAATGACCTCATACCCCCTACACTTAGGAAAAGGCAAGAAAAGTTACATCCCAAAAAGAAGTTGATAAAATAAATCTATGGTGATTTTCTGAGGGAAAACAAAAATTTTCTGAATTCAACTACGATTTTTTTAATAGATTCACAGTGGGATAAATACACTGTTTAAAAGTATATGTCTCATAAGAGCGTGTCATTAATTTCCGAAGTCACCTATTTCTCCTACCCATTAGCCTGACCACAGCGTAATATGTGCTTGCACACAAAATCATCAATTTGAAACTACATGTAGGAATCACAGAATCATCAAGGCTGTAAAAAACTTCAAAGCTCATACAGTCCAACCATCAGGCCAATACCACCGTTCCTACTGGACCATGTCCTAAAGTGCCATGTCTACATACTTTTTTAACACCTCCAGGGATGGAGACTCCGCCACTGCCCAGGGCAGCCTCTTCCAATGCTTGACTACCCTTTCCATAAAGATTTTTTTTCCTAATATCCAATCTAAACCTCCCCTGGCACAACTTAAGGTCATTTCCTCTCGTCCTACCACTTGTCACTTGGGAGAAGAAACCAGCACCCACTTCACCAAAATCTTCTGTCAGGGAACTGCAGAGAGTGGTGAGATGTCCCCTCAGCCTGCTCCTCTCCAGACTAAACAACCTCAGTTCCCTCAGCCACTCCCACTAATATTTGTGCTCCAGACCATTCACTAGATCTATTGTCCTCCTCTGGAAGTCCCCCCAGCCTTTCAATGTCCATCTTGTACAGAGGCTGAAAAACTACAAGTTTTTGTTACTGTAAGAAGTATAAGGAGGTTTTAAATAATCATAAGTAATGTTCAAGTAATCAAAACCAAGCACACAGACATTACAAAGTGCCAGTAGAAATTTTGGGTTACTGACTCTCATCTAACCCTTAGAACACAGCTCTCCATCATACAATTACATATTATTTTCTTAATAAGATGAATGGTTACCTTCCAGGCAATAATTCAGTTAGAAGTGAATTAATACATCCCAGATCTCCTGACTCCTGCTCCCACATCTACCACATAACATATTATGTGTACCTAACATATGAATTCAAGTTTACTCACCTTTCTCCTGGTGATCCACACATTATCCCAGTCAACAGAGAAAAAGCAAACTTCTCGGTCACCTCAGCAAGCAAGCTATATCCTCGTGTGTCCTCACGTTTTGGGCTAGCCAGAGCACAGAGTATCTCATAGAGAAGACTTCTAATTTTTACAGTGAGTAACTGTTTTTCACCTACATCTGTAACCTGATGAAAGGAGGAGAAATCAAAAATGTTATGCACAGAACTTTGCTTGTAACTTTTCCTCATTAATTTAACATTTTATGTAAAGGTTCATTCTGAAAATTCAGGATATTTTTTCACTTTCCCTGCTGCCAAGGTACGAAGTGCAGTTTATGTCAAAACTACATAAAGATACAATTACTAACCATAGAATCATAGAATGGTTTGGGTAGGAAGGGACCTTAAAGATCATCCTGTTCCACTCCCATGCCAACGGCAGGGATACCATCCCCTGGATCAGGTTGCTCAAGGCCCCATCCAACCTGGCCTTGACCACCTCCAGGAATGGGGCAACCACAAAATCCCTGGGCAAGCTATGCCAGTGCCTCACCACCCTCATTGTGAAGAACTTCTTCCTAATATCTGATCTAAATCCTCCTCCTTCCAATTTAAAGACATTCCCCCTTGTCCTATCAGTCCAGGCCCTTGGAAAATGTCCCTTCCCAACTTTCTTGTAGGTCCACTGCAGGAACTAGATGGCTACTATAAAGTCTCCCTGAAGCCTTCTCTTCTCCAGGCTGAACAACCCCAACTCTCTGAGCCTGTCCTCATAGCAGAGGTGCTTCAGCCCTCGGGTCATCTTTGTGGCCTCCTCTGGACCTGTTCCAACAGTTCCATTTCCTTCTTCTGTTGGGGATTCCAGAACTGGACACAGGACTTCAGGTAGGGTCTTACGTGCTCAGAATAGAGGGGCAGAATCCCCTCCCTTACCCTGCTGGCCGCACTTCTTATGCAGCCCAGAATATGACTGGCCTTCTGGGCAGTGATTTAATTATTAAAGAAACTGCATGGAATTTTTCATTCTTTCACAAGTCAAAGGTTGTTGATTCCTGAGAATGTTTTTACACTATTTTCTCTGTTTTCTGTGTCAAAAAGGTAACAGTAAGAAACAAACTGTGGTTCATGAATATCCTTTTACTGCTTTGTGTCTAGGTATGCTAATGTTTCCCCAGCTCCTATGCATTATTCCACAAATCCAGAATGGCCAGATAGCCATGAATCTCATTCCAGAGTTTTCACAGAACTTAGTACGGCACTGAAGTGTTGGGCTACCCTGCCATCCCAACTCCCAACACTACTGCAGAAAAAAGATAAGCTGCATGCCTGGTTGGGAGCACAACAGACTCCAGCTGGCCCTGGTAGGGTTTGCTCGTGTGTTGACTGTAGTCAGCTGACCAGATATGAGCAAACTTCGGGCCTCACTGTCCTGAGCCAGAGCTAAAATCAACAAAGATATATCCTGAGAATCAAGAAACCATAATAACTCTATGAGAGTGATAAATTTTCACCACAGAACATCCTGAGCTATATGTGCACATGCAAAATGAACACTGGTTGCTGTCTTCAAATGATTTGATATTTCATTTTCTGCCACCATGCTGATTAGTGGCAGACAAATGTCTGTCTTTGCTGTTGGACTTCACAATTTCTATTTTTACCTTTGCACGCTGTGCCCCAGGGTCACTGCTGAGGATGCTAACCTTTATCTTATCACAGCCTTATTTTTTATTACACTCTTATTAAAGTCATCGGTCACTCAAGAAAGTGTAGGAAAGGTTCACCTTATCTAGTATATGCATCACAGCAGTAAGCTGCTCTTCTGTAGTTTCTGTAGCCACTTTGACATCCAGGTTCTGCAGGACTCTGTGTAAAATGGTGTCATCAAGAGGCTGATGCAGTTGATCAATCATCCCCCACACTGGCAAGGAGTCCAAATCTGAGACAATGGTAACGTTAGCAATTCCATATATGTCATCTACTCTTGCACCGCCTGTGGGATTAGAAAGCATGACCTGGAAACCTTTAGGAAATGGGTTTAAAGATCCTGTCTTTGGAGTCAGAGTTACGTCCAGAAACTTATTTCTCTGTCCAGGTTCAAAAGTCAATAAACCTTCAGATCTGGCAAAATCTTGTCCTGCCACAGCTGGAGAGATGATGGTCCGACCAATTGGTTCAGGTTTTTGTAGCTCCTTGAAACAAAACAAAAGATTTTTAGGTAATATTATGATAGATACAACTGTTCAAAGCCAGCTGCTGTAGGATACCATATTTTTAATAGAATTTAGAAGTGTAAAAAAGAAAGCCTCTTTCAAAATCCATTTAAGAACAATATAAGCATTATATTAAATGAAGTATCTCCCTGAAACAGCAGTCTGTCACTTGCAGTAAGTGGCAATAATCTAGAATATTTACATAAATTATCAGTAGTAAACAGCATCCTGGTCTTTCTATTCCAGAATAAAAATCACAAAGCTTTTTTGAGTAAAATGACATTACTGAAATGTCTGCACATCCATAAGGTGAATTCCAGAGGCACTGATGTAAGTTTATAACTGCAGCATTATGTCCCTCAGTTCAGGGTACAGACAGGCATTAGAGACACATAAAAACTAAACAAAAGCAATGAAAACATCCGGGAAGTCTGTGCTAAGACTACAACCAATTTATTATATTTTCAGTCCCAGTTTAAAAGCTTAAAACAAGATTAATCAATTTAAATCCAAAGGCAAAGAAAACACTACAGAATACACATGCAAGGCAGAGAGATGACCTTTTCTAGGAATGTCATACAGCCTCATTTCCCTGTGAAGTAGCACTATTTTTACCTTCAATGAGGTTTGCAGATACTGTTTCATTCTTCGCATTCTTGTTCTTTTTGTTGCCATAACCTTGATATTATATCTGGTAATATAATAAACTTTCCTTAAGCAGAAACTAACATTCTGGGCTATTTTTCATATATATGATTTTTTTAATAGTATTTATTTATTTAATAGCTACAGTTGACTCTTCTGTAAAGGTCTCCTACTGTAAAAAAACCCAATGATTTCAACTTGTGAAATATTAGATTCATTCTGAAAAGATTTAAATTAGTTGAGTTTACTCATGGAATAAATCAGATGTTTTTGAGGAGTTCATAGAAGAATATGGTAAACCAATGCAGTGTGTATCTGTTCAAAATCGCTCTAGAATGGGATCACGTGATCTCCAATGAGAAGCTTCTTTTTGTTTATCCCTTCCAATTGAGAATTACAAAACAGGGAAATAAGTGGTAATAAAAATGCTTTTTAGGAATGAGATGAACATCTGTTTCTAGTTAGTGCTTCACCCTTTCTGTCTGCTGTGATCTCTTATTTTACTGGTACCAGTAATACTAATACTTTAGTACTTGGCCATGCATCCTCAAAACCTAAAATTGTCCAAAGAGGGGTTGCTGTTCTACAAAAATTACAGGCAGGCAGGGAATTGCCCCCTGTATTTGAGCCTAAATATACCCTAGACAGTAGCAATTTCTTCCCTATTTAACAGCTAAATTATCATGAACTCTGGACTGGAAAGAAATTGAATATTTGTTTACCACAAAATCTAACTGAAACACTGGTCAGCTACTGTACAATAAATACATAGAAACAGCATGTGATCCTATGCATTTAAAATAGATACACATGCAATGTAACTATAGAGTGCAAAGCCTTTATTATGAAGAGTGATAGAAGTACACTGAGTGCACAATACTTCGTTATAAACCTCAGAAAAAATAATTATTTTAGGTATAAAATCCCACATGTTTAAAGCAGATGAGATTAAATAGTATCCTAATGCTTCTGGAGGAGATCGTATTGCTCTGGAGAACTCTTTACAACTACCTAAAAGGAGCATGCAGTGAGGTGGGGGCTGATGTCTTTTCCCTGGAAGACAGTGACAGGACAAGGGGAGACTTTATTGCTCTCTACAACTATCTGAAAGGAGGTTGTAGGGAGGAGAGAGCTGGCCTCTTCTCCCAGGTGACAGGGGGCAGGACAAGAGGGAATCGCCTCAAGCTCCACCAGGGGAGGTTCAGGCTGGACATCAGAAAAAAATATTTCATGGGAAGGGTCACTGGGCACTGGAACAGGCTGCCCAGGGAGGTGGTTGATTCACCATCCCTGGAGGTGTTTAAAGGATGGGTGGATGAGGTGCTGAGGAGCATGGTTTAGTGATTGATGGGAATGGTTGGACTCAATGATCCAGTGGGTCTTTTCCAACCTAGTGATTCTATTATTCTATGATTCTATGAAATGGCCTCAAGATGCACCAGGTGAGATTTAGGTGGGATGTTATGAGGAATTTCTTTACTGGAAGGGTTGTCAGGCATTGGAAGAGGCTGCCAGGGGCATGGTTGAGTCACCATCCCTGGAGGTCTTTAAAAAACGAAGAGATGTCATACTGACAAGGTCTGGCGGTGGACTTAGCAGGGCTGGATTGATCTTCGGACTTGATGATCTTAAAAGTCTTTTCTAACCTAAACCATTCTATGATTTACAGAATCACAGAATCACAGAATAACCAGGTTGGAAGAGACCCACCAGATCGTCGAGTCCAACCATTCCCACCAATCCCTAAATCATGTATCTCATCCACCCTCAGCTTAAACACCTCCAGGGATGGTGACTCAACCACCTCCCTGGGCAGACTGTTCCAATGCCTAACCACCCTTTCCGTGAAGAATTTTTTCCTAATCTCAAGTCTAAATCTCCCCTGGCTGAGCTTGTGGCCATTCCCTCTTGTCCTGTCCCCTGTCACTTGGGAGAAGAGGCCAGCACCCTCCTCTCCACAACCTCCCTTCAGGTAGTTGTAGAGAGCAATGAGGTCTCCTCTCAGCCTCCTCTTCTCCAGGCTAAACACCCCCAGCTCTCTCAGCTGCTCCTCATAAGGCCTGTTCTCCAGCCCCTTCACCAGCTTCGTTGCTCTTCTCTGGACTCGCTCCAGAGCCTCAACATCCTTCTTGTGGTGAGGGGCCCAGAACTGAACACAGGATTCGAGGTGCGGTCTCACCAGTGCCGAGTACAGAGGGAGAAGAACCTCCCTGGACCTGCTGGTCACGCCGTTCCTGATCCAAGCCAAGATGCCGTTGGCCTTCTTGGCCACCTGGGCCACTGCTGGTTCATGTTCAATCAGCTGTCAACCAACACCCCCAGGTCCTTCTCCTCCTGGCAGCTTTCCAGCCAGGCTTCTCCTAGTCTGTAGCTCTGCTTAGGGTTGTTGTGCCCCAAGTGCAGGACCCGGCATTTGGCCCTTGTTAAACCTCATGCTGTTGGTCTCTGCCCAGCAGTCCAGCCTGTTCAGGTCCCTTTGCAGAGCCTCCCAACCCTCCAGCAGATCCACACTTCCATCCAGCTTGGTGTCATCTGCAAACTTGCTAAGGGAGCACTCGATGCCTTCATCTAGGTTGTTGATAAAGACATTGAACAGGGCTGGACCCAGGACTGAGCCCTGGGGAACCCCACTTGTCACTGGCCTCCAGCTGGATTTAACTCCATTTCCCACCACCCTCTGGGCCCGGTCATTCAACCAGTTTTCCACCCAGGAGAGTGTGCGCCCGTCCAGGCCAGAGGTGACAGCTTCCATAGCAGAATGCTGTGAGAAACTGTATCAAAGGCTTTACTAAAGTCCAGGAAGATACATCCACAGCCTTTCCCTCGTCCAAGAGTCTTTTCTATGATTCTAATGGGATGGCGAACTTAGAAGAAATCCCTCTTGCAGCCCTGATGTTCAAGTCACAACTATAAGAAACTGGAAGTAATCGTGTTTTAGCACCTGTGTTACTTCTGCTAAAGGAGAATCTCCATCACCCATCATTAATGACAAGGTAATCATTTAGAGCTAAAATAGTCAACACTTAGAAGAGCCCGGTGTTACAGCTGTATACATAACAGAAATTAAAGGGGATGATAAAATTGACTTCAGCTCAAGATTTGTAGTCATAACAATTTTCAGGTTTAGTACTTCAAGAACATGGAATAAAATCTAATGAAAGTTCTCTCTCTTTTTTTTTGTCTTAATAAATTTGTGACTTAACAATGAAAGTTTGTTGGTATCTGAATCTCATAGCCATACCCATCATGATAAAATCTCGATTTCAGAGAAAGAAACCTCAAAAACTAGAGTCTAGGAAGAAACAGAAGAAGAAGAAGGAGGAGTAGGAGAAGGAGGAGGAGAAGAAGAAGAACAAGAACAACAACAAGAACAACAAGAAGAAGAAGAAAAAGAAGAAAAGGAAGAAGAAGAGGAAGAAAACAAAGAAGAGGAAGAAGTAATCTTACCTGCATGCTGTAGGTAACCATTGTGGTTATTGATGTACTAGAATCTCTAAGCACTTGCAAACTGATTAATGTTGTCTTCCTATGAGCCACAGCAAAACGAGATCCCACAGCAAAATATACTAAGCCATGAGGAGAATCACTTTCAAGGACTGTTACAACAGCAAATCTGGCACTGCTGTTTAATGCAGCTCCTGGGCTAACAGCATACAGCTCCACAAAAAATTGTGTTTCAAATTCAGGTACCTGTAAATGAGGGATGAACTTTGTATCATTATCAGACCTACTAATTAACTTCAGATTTTAAAAATGTATATATTTTGTACATGTGACGGCTTACTCGTACTTACACTCACCATAAGCATGCTTCCTAGGATGTGCAATAAATACAATGAAGTATATCCTGAAGATTATATTCCAACAGGCACCACTCTGCCATGTACAGTAACAAAAGGCTCTGAATAACCTTGATCTCCTTCTATTACATAGAACTTATTGTAATAAAGTGGCTAAATATCACATGTATTGTGGTTATAAATTTTTCATAATGCATGACAGTAAACTCTCGAACAGCTCCATGTGCCAGATTTTGTACTTACATAGATGTATATCTTGTGAGGAATTTGCTTTTTCGTTTTCTCTTTGACTTACAAAAAGGCATGTAGATACTCACTGGAAGAACTGCATAGAAGTCTTAAGACCATAGTTCTGAAACTGCAGTTAATTAACATGACTGAATTCAAGTGATGAACTCAGGCAAAATTTTGAAAAACATTTTACATTCAGCCCTAGTGCTTAAACACTAACAGGTCTATGCAAGTCTTTGCAAGTAAGTCTCAATAAACTTGAATACTTAACTGGATTTATCAGAAATCCCAAAGCTTAGGGATATTACTTGTTTTGTGAGTTTTAAGATGCAGAGGAATCTTCTATAAGTCTGGAAATACAGGCTATTGAATTTTACTGTTCCTGTAGCAAAGAATTAGTCTAATCAATTCTACATTCTTAAAGCTTGTTTATTCAAAATAAGGTAGCAATATTAAATCAAAACATTACAATATTAAATTATAAAATATGACATGCTGCCTCGTGTTTCATTTTGTATGTACATAATGAACATAATATGTTTAGAAGTAGACTTCTAAGATATCAGATATCATTGGATATACATTATTTTCACCTACTAGATGCAGTCATGAAGCAGTAAACTTGCAAAAAGTAGCTCTTTTTAAGACAATATGGTAAAAAAGCAATGATCACCAAAGTAATTTCTTTTTATTAGTAAACACAGTTTTTTGTTTCAGCTCTGGATTTTTGGAAACCCTACTTCAATTACAGGAAATCAGGATTCATCTCTTTGGCTAAGGAAGTAAGTACAGTTGACTATGTAAAGTCACTCAAAAGCTAGAATATGTCATATGCTATAAAAATGTTAAGTATTTATTGAATATATTTACTCTATCATTTTGTAATGTTTTTGTTCCTAATTTATAAGCTATCTCATGGAAAAATTGAAAGAATTAGGAAAGATTTCTAGGGTCAAACAGCATGTATTTTTAATTGAGTTGTTGTTCAGTAATTATTTAGGTGGAGTGATTTTGATGAATTGATGACAGGTACAAATTTTCAGGAATGTTATAGGAATCACAGAATCACAGAATAACCAGGTTGGAAGAGACCCACTGGATCGTGTCTGTGCCTGACGTGGTACAATCGCGTGTCTCTGCAGCTGCTGCATTGCTGTCATTAATTCACTATATCAACCCTGTGGGCTAAACAGGTTCAACATCCCAGTGTACTCAGTGAGGTAGCCACTGCCCCACTCACTTATATATCTCATTCACTGCATCTGTAGTGTAAAAATTACATCTGAAGACAAAGAAGAAAAAGAGCCCTCTTACAGAACTAAGGGACTGACCTTTATTCCCTAGTGGGAAATCACAGTTACCCACATCTTGCATTGCTTTCTAGAATGTAATCAGAAAAACCATGGAAACCTTCTTATCTTATCCTTTTCCATTCCTCAGATCTCAGCTTTGCCACTAGCCTGACTGCTGGCATATTATCTTTGAAAGTTTAAAACTTTCCGCTGTGAAAGAATGACAAACATTAATTCTTCCACTCTTTAATTCTTCCTGCTCTATCCACTAGGGATTCACACAAAACTCTGTTTTCCTTTCTCTTTTCATTAAAAATAATTAAATGTTGTGCTTTTTGTTAATTCAATGTCACCTGCATTTCAGAGAACCAGCTCAAGGCACTTAGGCTTCAGCAGCCCCAACTGACAAACACCAAAAAGCTGTAGGGAAGGACTGCAGCTAAACTGAACTCTGCTGCTCAAAAGCTTGGAGTGCAAGCTTGGATTTTTCGACACTCATTTTCCTCTGTGATTTTATGGCTGAGTAAAGTTTTCATAGATTATTGTGCTAGATTTAAGCATGTAGGCACAAATTGCAAAAAAATTTTTTGGTTGAATGAGATATTGTTATTCACAGGATGTTCTTTCCATAAAGCACCCTAAGAAGTGCTTAGATGGATGTAAACTTTACTCTACAAAGGATGAGAGTCCAGTATATGAATATAGATCTCACCAAAATAACTCCATGCCCTTTTCCTTATTGTTTTATGAAAACCCAGGATCTGCAATTTACTATTTAAACTAAATACTCATCTCCTTGCCAAAATTTTAACAGTCACAGTACTCGGTACTGGTGAGGCTGGGCCTTGAATCCTGCGTTTAGTTTTGGGCACCCCGATACAAGACAGATATTGACGGCCTGGAGAACATCCAGAGAAGGGAAATGGAGCTGAGGCAGGGGCTGGAGCACAGAGGGGTATGGAAAGCAGCTGAGGGACCTCAGCTTGTTTAGCACAGGTAAAAGAAGGTTGAGGGGACACCTTATTGCTCTTTGCAGCTCCCTGAAAGGAGTTTGTAGTACAGTGGGTACTGGTCTTTTCTCCGAAGTAACAAGTGACAGGATGAGAGGAAATGTCCTCCGGTTGCACCAAGGGAGGTTTAGACTGGACATTAGGAAATATTCCTTCCCTGAAAAAGTGGTGAAGCTCTGGAATAGGCTGCCCAGGGAAGTGGTGGAGTCACCATCTCTGAAGAGATTTAAAAGATGTGTGGATGTGGTGCTTAGAGACATGGTTCAGTGGCAGACGTGGGAGTGTGAGGTTCATGGTGGAACTCAATGATCTTGAAGGTCTTTTCCAAACTAAATGCTTCTGTGGTTCTGTGTTTGCACACGACAGTAGGTGTCAAGTTATCATTACACGTTCAAGCTGCACATGAGTCCCTTTAGATGAAAAGTTATTTTTCACCTCTAAAAAATGCAATTCAACATCATAGCACTGCACATGCATGAGCATTACTTACATTATCAGGTTTTATTTCAATGGAGATATTGCACATGGTTTGACATGCCACACAGGTTGTGGCTCCCATCACAGATACAAGCTCTTTCTCCAAGTTTATGCCATCCTTCAGAAGGACAACAGCTGTTTTATTAAAGGTCACACGCCAAAAGATCTTCACATCTTCAAAAGCCCTACAAACAAATCAAAAAAGCATACACATACTGAAGGAGGGCATTATTGCTTTAGGAAACATAAACCACAGAGCGGAAAATACATTTTATGCTATTATTCAAAACTTATCACTAGGGAACAAGCTGCCTTAAGATGAAAAATTTTATCTTTTATTCTGATTCCTTCCTACAAAACCTGTTTAGATTACCAAAAACTAACACAGGAAGAAAATAAAACAGTTACAGGCATCCAGAATGTACTTAAGTTTTGTCTCAGACAACACAAGATGAGTTGAAAAGGAAACACTGTTGCTGGGAACACAGGGATGTGCTCAAGTACTTTCTTTAATAAGGTAAGCAATAATTTTTCCTGAAGAAGCTAGTTAAATAAAATAAGATTATATTTATCTTTGCCCCAAAATGTCATAGTTGTATTTAGTGCAGAATATTAGCCAGTTCCACATTACAGTAATGAACTGTTGTAACTGGAGCAAAAGCTGCTTAGAAAAGTGTTTAGAGGGGAAGCCATATGAGGGAAGGCTGAGGTCACTTGGTCTGTTCAGCCTAGAGTTGGGGTCTGGGGGGGGAACCTCATCATGCTCTGCAGCTTCCTTACAAGGAGGGGAGGAGGAGCGGACGCTGAGCTCTTCTTTCTGGTGGCCAGTGATAGGACACAAGAGAATGATAGGAATATGTGCCAGGGGAGGGTTAGGTTTGACATTAGAAAAGGTTCTTCTCCAAGAGGGTGGTCAAGCACTGGAACAGCTCCCAGGAAAGTAGTCCCTGCACCAAGCCTAACAGTATTACAGAGGCATTTGGCCAATGCCCTCAGACTCACGGTGTGAATGTTAGGGTTGTCCTGTGCAGGGACAGGAGTTGGACTCGATGATCCTTGTGGGTCCCTTCCATCTGAGGGCATTCTGTGATTCTGTAATGCACAGTGACCTCAAATGCCAGGCAGAATATGGCTTTCCTTTAAGTTTATGGAATTTCAAGTGTTTGGGCATATTTTTTTAAAGTAAACATAAATGTGAGACACATACACGTGTTCATTAGGAAAAACATAGTATCTGCATGAGGAAAGACAAGCATATACTGATACTCAGTTAACTTCCTAACTGCTCATTTTATATCATAGAAGGAGATAGGTCATTTAATTGCACTTTTAGTAGTGTAAATACTTTATCCAAGGCAAAACTTTCACACTTGCTGCCTTACAATATAAGATGGAAAATATATTTCTCCGATTTCTGCTTTATAACAGTGACAAACTGAATCACACTGACAACTTAAAAGCCTGTTTGCCAATATATTAAATTTGCAGGAAGGCAAAGATTTATAATAAAACCCTTTGATAACCTCCTCCACTGAGGACAGCTTCTGTGATTTAACACAGCACATCACAGTGTGGGAAGGGCACTGGGAATCAGCTGTTGTCCACACCTGTTTGGTTGCCTTGTGACAGTGAGCAGTACCTCTCTCTTTTCTGAGTCTTCATCAAGCACAAGACCACTTTGTATTTCTGGAATGAATCCTAAAATGCCATTCTGGAGATCACTTCCTGCATAGGAAACAGCCCATGAAGCAATTAGTGAGAAAGATAAGCTGAAATTAAATCGTAATTTTAATGAAGATAGCTAAAACAAAAAAGAGCAAAGTATCGAATGTCAATGGCATCTTGGCCTGCATCAGGAACGGCGTGACCAGCAGGTCCAGGGAGGTTCTTCTCCCCCTGTACTCGGCACTGGTGAGACCGCACCTCGAGTCCTGTGTTCAGTTCTGGGCCCCTCACCACAAGAAGGATGTTGAGGCTCTGGAGCGAGAACAGAGAAGAGCAATGAAGCTGGTGAAGGGGCTGGAGAACAGGCCTTATGAGGAGCGACTGAGAGAGCTGGGGGTGTTTAGCCTGGAGAAGAGGAGGCTGAGGGGAGACCTCATTGCTCTCTCCAACTACCTGAGGGGAGGTTGTGGAGAGGAGGGTGCTGGCCTCTTCTCCCAAGTGACAGGGGACAGGACGAGAGGGAATGGCCTCAAGCTCCGCCAGGGGAGATTTAGGCTTGAGGTAAGGAAAAAATTCTTCACAGAGAGGGTGGTTAGGCATTGGAACAGTCTGCCTAGGGATGTGGTTGAGTCACCGTCCCTGGAGGTGTTTAAGGTGAGGGTGGATGAGGTACTTAGGGGCATGATTTAGGGATTGGTGGGAATGGTTGGACTCGACGATCCAGTGGGTCTCTTCCAACCCGGTTATTCTGTGATTCTGTGAATGTACGCTGCAAAGTACCCCTTTAAATGTTTCTGTTCTCAATAACAAGCCAAATTTATCTAGAACTTCGAATGCTGGCATTTCTAAATTTTATTTTAACCAGTAGTGTAAGTATTTTTGAAAGAAAATTCCTTATGAGAGTCCTGGTGCCCTCTGTGAACACAATCTTCTATTTTCAGCAGCATTCAGAAAATAGACTAAATTCTGTGTCCCTGGACTTCAAGAGAACAGGTGGTACCATAGTCCAGAACAGTGTCAAAACCCTGCCCTTAGGAGAAATCAGTTCAGCTGTATTAATTTATGTTCATCATAACCCTTAAACACATTCCTTCAAAAAAAAATGGGCCCCAGCATGCCCCTAGATGGGCATCATTGCCATACTACATTATTGGATAAAGATGGCCTTCCAGGGCCACAAACTTAACTGCTTTATTGATTCCACTCATGATGTTGTTGAGCCCATCCTTTTTCCCAAATCATGGAATCATAGATTGTTTTGGGTTGGAGGGAACCTTGAAGCCCCTACAGTTCCAATCCCCCTGCCATGGCAGGAACACTGCATCAAATTGCTCAAAGCCCCATCCAACCCAGCCTTGAACACGTCCAGGGATGGAACAGCCATCACTTTTCTGGTCAACCTGGGCTAGGGTCTCATCTCCCTCACCAGAAAATGTTTCTTCCTAAGATCTCACATAATCTCTCCTCTTTCAGCTAAAAACTGCTCCCTCTCATCCTGTCCCTGATCTCCTTGACAAAAAGTCCCTCCTCAGCCTTCTTGTAGCCCATTTCAGTACTGGAAGCAGTTCTAAGGTCTCCCTTCATCCATCTCTTCTCCAGGCTGAACAACCCTAGCTCTCTCAGCCTGTCATCTGCGCATCATTACACCAGTTGTTCTCCTGCATCTTTGATTCAGTGTGTGGAACTAGGGAAGTGCAAAATAGTGCATTGTTCTCATAGTAAGGTAAGTAAGTTCAGCAAAAGAGCAGTGGAGCTAAAAAGAAAAAAAATGGGCTTAATGAGGGAAACCAGTGACTCCACAATGTCCCTTTAAATCTTGCTTCTGAGGGAATTCTCCTTACAGGTAGTGACAGCTTTACTCTGCAGTTCATAAGACAATTTATTTCTGACACAGTCTTTATTAAATGTCAATATATATAATGAAGATTAACAGAAACTGCATGTTTGCTTAAGTGCATGAGCAAATATTTAGCATGTCATATCTCTCCATCTATACAGTTAAATGGAGGTTGATCCTTTGACCCTTCTCCTCAACACAAGTTGTTTCCTGATCTTACTTTATGTACTTATTGTACTCAGGGTGTAACTCTAGAGCATGTTAACACAGTTCTGTGGGAACCAGCCCGAGTTCAAATTCCAGCTTGTGTCTATGCACAAACTTCAACTAACTTGCACATACAGGCAAATGGTTACTGGCACGGTGAATTCTAGAGATGTTGCACATGAAAGCAACACGTGAAGCACTGGAAGAGGCTGCCCAGGAAAGCAATGGAGTCTCTGTCCCTAGAAGCGTTTAAAAAAATGTGTAGATGTGGCACTTCAGGACATTGCTTAGTAGGCACAGTGGGCTGGGGTGACAGCTGGACTGAATGAACTTAGAGGTGTTTCCCAACCTTCATGATTCTATGATTCCATGTGTTTTACCCAATTGGTACTTGCATACATAATTTTGGTTGCTGCATACACTCGTCCAACAGCACAGTTTAATCCTGATTCTCAATATCTACTTTGTTTACTTAAGACTATTATCTCAATACACAAAAAATCCAGTAAATGCAGGATGTTATACCTAATTATCTTGATTAGCCTAAACTGCTCCGATTCCCAGTTTGTTTCTAAAACTTAATCTATATTGCAATTAATCTTGGTTTATGTTCAACTGATGTCTGATACATATTAAAAAATAAGGGAAATTAGTCCTCTGACATCATTTTCTCACAGTGGTCTGCAGTGCCTGCAACAAAGATTCTTCCCTGATGTCTACATAAACCCCTGTCTATCCTTCATCCTGAGACACAAAGGGTAACTGCACTGCAGGTATCAACTGCACGGTATCAAAGAACGGAACAGATACTGCTTCATGCTCTATACAAATGCCATAAAATGTAAAAGCAAAAAAATGGCAAAGAAATGCAAATGCTTCTACACATGAAAGAGAAACACTCAAGCTTAGCCTTTCCCTCTGTGAAATAAAACATGACAAGAACAGAGACAAGCAGTATTTTGAGCTACCACAGAACTCCAGTCCTTACAGGAAAATTGCTGTAAGAATACACAGTTATTTATTGTTATATAAATCAGGTGTATTTATTAATTTTCTTGAAGAAAAAATATTACCTGCAATAATTACTGTTGCAAAAGCAGCAAATCCAAACTCGTCCTTTCCATCCACAATCTGTGCCCCATATTCAGGATCTGAGAGGAAAACATAAAACAATTCCTGTCCTTCAGGCTCATCATCATCAAAAATTTTTATGGACACCTTGCTTTCTCTTTCTCCATCCAGCAAAGTCAGAGAGACTGACTGTGCCTCAAAATCTTCTCCTTCCATTGCCCATGTGATGTTTAATTTTCCATAAATATTTGCAAAGGGATACGAATCTACTCCACTCTGTGCACTCACTCCTCCAAAGGTTTTAACAGTTACTTCAATATCCCCAGTAAAACCCTTGGTCCTTCTGACATGAAGTATCACTGTGTTGAGGGTACCATTTTTCACATCTTCTTCAACATAAACAACCTCTGGCCCCAAACTTAGCATTCCATGAAGGATATCGTTCGTCAGGATAGTAATTGTTGCAACACTGAAAGCTGGATTCAGACGTGGACTATAGTCAAGATTCACAGGCTGAACATCCAAAATCTCCACAGCAGTCAAATTTACAAAAAAAAATTCCTCAATTTCAGACACAGTGTCATCAATTATTGATATTTCTATCACAGCATTTGTCTGGAAATGTAAAAACATAAGCTCTCCATTGTAGATGGGTAAAAAGTCCTCTAATGGTTTGGCACTTCCTGGGATGGTCTGATATGTCAATTTAGTGAGATTACTTTGAAAACCAAACAGTCTTTGCACATGGAGTGTGACTGCCTGGACTCCTTCTTCAACTGAAACAGATCTGGAGTTAACATCAAACTGGAAGATCCCCATTGGCTCAATTTCAGCCACCGTAAATCCTGATCTGAAACAGAAAAGATATAAAAGTTGAGAGAGGAAATATGAAGTACAAAAAGCAAAACACCTAAGCAGATTAATTTCCAGTGAGCAATCAATGATAACTGTAAGAAAGTGGATTAAAAAAATGTGTCATGGTAGAGGAAAGAAATATCGACTGTACAAAGCAAGTTGTGAAGAGCTTTGCCTAAAAATGTTTTTGCAATGATGGGGTTGAATAGCCCTCCACAGGCTTAGTGCATCCTGAGTCAGTAATTGTTACAGAGTGAAGGTCAGGCTGAAAGAGGGGAGATAGAGATTAGATATTTGGAAGAAATGTTTTCCTGTGAGGGTGGTGAGGCATAGGCAGAGGTTGCCCAACAAATCTATGGATGCCTCATGGTGCTTTGAGAAATCTGATCCAGTGGATGGCAGGGGGGTTGGAATTGGATGGGCTTTAAGGTGCCTCCTAACCCAAACCATTCTATGATTCTATGGTAAATGAAATAAGGTTTTCCCAAGAAAACAGAGGTAAAGGGAAGTGTGATATCTTTCTGTTATGGACAAAACACAGAGACATTAAGCTGAGTGGAAGTGTGGATCTGCTGGAGGGTCGGGAGGCTCTGCAAAGAGATCTGAACAGGCTGGACTGCTGGGCAGAGTCCAATGGCATGAGGTTTAACAAGGCCAAATGCCGGGTCCTGCACTTGGGGCACAACAACCCTGTGCAGCTACAGACTAGGAGAAGCCTGGCTGGAAAGCTGCCAGGAGGAGAAGGACCTGGGGGTGTTGGTTGACAGCTGATTGAACATGAACCAGCAGTGGCCCAGGTGGCCAAGAAGGCCAACGGCATCTTTCTTATATCAGAAACGGTGTGACCAGCAGGTCCAGAGAGGTTATTCTCCATCTGTACTTGGCACTGGTGAGACCGCTCCTCGAATCCTGTGTTCAGTTCTGGGCCAGTCACCACAAGAAGGATGTTGAGGCTCTGGAGCGAGTCCAGAGAAGAGCAACGAAGCTGTTGAAGGGGCTGGAGAACAGGCCTTATGAGTAACAGCTGAGGGAGCTGGGGGTGTTTATCCTGGAGAAGAGGAGGCTGAGAGGAGACCTCATTGCTCTCTACAACTACCTGAAAGGAGGTTGTAGAGAGGAGGGTGCTGGCCTCTTCTCCCAAGTGACAGGGGACAGGACAAGAGGGAATGGCCTCAAGCTCTGCCAAGGGAGGTTCAGGCTGGTCATCAGAAAAAAAAATTTCATAGAAAGGGTCACTGGGCACTTGCAGAGGCTGCCCAGGAAGGTGGTTCAGTCACCTTCCCTGGAGGTATTTAAAAGACCAGTGGATGAGATGCTGAGGAGCATGGCTTAATGGTTGATAGGAATGGTTGGATTCAATGATCCTGGGGATTACAACACAGTCACTCTGAGTAATACCAGTTTGAACCGCAGAACCAACTAACTACCTGTACCAAGGGAAAATGGTGGGTGCTGGCAGATCTACACTTTGAGCCAGGAAGCTGAAGAAAGAAGGGAAGGTATTTTAATACTCAGAGAAGGGCTTGAAATACCAGCTGCCCCCTTGCAACATTGCTCATAGCACTTTTTTTCCAGACTGGAGACCTATTATCATAGAATCACGGAATCACTAGGTTGGAAGAGACCCACCAGATCACTGAGTCCAACCATTCCTCTCAGCACTAAACCATGCAGTATCAATGCAAGCTCTACTTTGTTCGTGTTAAATATATTCCCTTCTTTTTAGAAAATAAGACCCTTCACTAAACTTTGGGTGTCATGCTGACCTCTAGAACTGACTCATTATTCAGTGCCAGAGGCTAACAAATGGCAGTACAATTAAAGTGAGTGATTTTTGTGGGCAAACCAGACCTTTTTCACCACTAAAGGTGCAAAAAAGTCTTCAAAGTAATTGTCTCCTTTACTTCCTGTGGGATGTAATCCTAACTTGTCTAGGAAAGGTCATTCTTGCACACTCAAGGTATTTGATTCACAGGATAGATAGGTCTGAGGACACCAGTCCACCGTACAGACCAGCCTAGAACACCTGAGACAACACACACTAATTTATCAAAGAAGGTGCCACAACTTGTTACTTACCTATAATTTTATAGGGATTTCTGTGAGTTTTATGCCTGTACAGAGGTCTTAATTCTTACAGAATCTGTGTGACTTAAAAGTATAAGTAGTATCCTTACCTCAAGCGAGCTCCACCAGACAAGTTGCTGTGCACTGCTGTTAAACTGATGGCAAATGACTCATATTTATTTAGGCTTGGAGTAGCCCAAAATGTAATCACTTTAATTCGCTCACCAGAGGAAAATACAAGTGTACCTGAAGGAAAAGAGAGAAAGTGAGAGAGAGCACAAGTCAAAATCAGTGAACAGAAAACCTCTTCTTACCTGGGAACATGCTGAGATAGGAGTTTTAATCACAACACACTTCAATTAGGAAGAAGAAATCTGCATGATAAAAGTCTTTCTTACTGAAAGCTGACCTTCAGGGACATAGTATTGTGCCTGTATTCATTAACTTAATTTTTTTTTACCTTGTAAAATCAATATATCTCTAACAGATAAAAAATCAGACCATAAAATTTCACTGTAATGACTCTTCATCAATAAAGAAAGTGTGCAGAGGTACAAAAAAAATAAAGGTGGTATCAACATATATGCAGCTTTCTTAGTTTTTTCCTCATACAAGTACTTACCAAATGGAGGAGTAATATTGCCTGGCTGAGCAAAGTTAGCAATTAGTTCTGGTGGATATCCTGAAATCCAGGTAACGGTTACAGAGCCATAAACTCCTTTTCTGGTTACAACAGCCTGGCCTGCCCCTGCTACAATGTCTGTAAGTCGTAAAATCACAGATTCAAAGCCAACCTGTAGAAGCATAATAGATTTTGTTACAGAAAATGGAATATAAAAGAGCAATAGCATATGTGAAGATGTACTGCATTTTGTAAAACAGACATTTTACAAAAATTTTACTTGCATATCTATGTATGTATGTACATATGCTTGAATATATACACATAACTTTTTCCTTCACAACTCTTCAACAATAACTTTCCAATCTGAGATTTTTAAGAACTACATCTCAGATAAACGTATCCAGCATGACTGACATTTCAGTATCGAAAACATTCTAGATAGCATTCTGTGCCTGTTGTTCCAAAGAACAATGAACCAGCCTGTCTTTAATTCTCTTAACTTTTAAATTTCTCTAAAATGAAGTATTAATTGTATGTAATTGAAGTCTTAGCCATGTGACATTGTTCATAAAATTATTCCTGCTAGTTTGATCTACTTTTCTTTTTTTTTGAGCACCATGTGGGCTGAAAGGATGATTTGCACATTCTAAATGCAATGATAAATGGATATACAGCAGTAAATAACATTTACAGAAAGACCTTTTGAATTAAGTTCAATTACAAATTAAAAGACATAACAGTGCTTCAAGGCAATTAAAATAATTCAATAGAATTTCAATAGAATTTAACAGATAAAAACTAGGACCTTATTGTCTTTGCTTGACATACAGAAAGGGAATGGTAGCATGCATCAGAACAGGCAAATTCTCTTTTACCACTGTCACATGAAGCAGAGAAATAGAAAATTTCCCATTCAGTGATCAGCCAAAAATCAACTGCATTGAAAACCAGCATGACCTCTATCTCTGTTTGCACATACTAGCACATGCATGCTGTTACCTACTTTGGGCCTGCTCTATATAAAAAAAAAAACATTGTACAGAATTAGTTTTTCCCCTTTAAGTCTCAGAACTTACATTTCCGGTAAATAAAAGTATAAATTACCCAGTCTAAGCCCCATCCAACCTAACCTTGCCCACCACCAGGGAGGGGGCATCCATGACTTACCCTGGTCAACCCATGCCAGAGCCTGACCACACCTTCATTGTGAGGGATTTCTTCCTAATGTCTAATCCAAATCTCATCCCTTCCAGTTTAAAGACATTTCCCTTTGTCCTATGACTCCCTGTCCTTGGACAAGTCCCTCCTCAGCTTTCCTGTAGTCCCTTCAGTTACTGGAGGGCCACTATAAAGTCTCCTCAGAGCCTTCTCTTCTCCAAGCTGAACAACCCCAACTCTCTCAGCCTGTCCTCACAGTAGAGGTGCTCCAGTCCTCAGATCACCTTTGTAGCCCCACTCTGGTCCTGTTCCAATAGTTCCATATCCTTCTCATGTCGAGGATTCCAGAACTGGACACAGGACTCTAGGTGGGGTATCATGAGACCAGACTAGAGGGGGCAGAATCCCCTCCCTCACTCTGCTGGCCATGCTTCTTCTGATACAGCCCAGGATATGGTTAGCAAACATAATTACAGATCTAAGACAATATACAGTACAATTAACAACTGCAAAATCTTGTCAGTCATTAAATTGGTTGCAATGATGAAAATGTCAAGGTGCCATCTGAATTCCAATATCAGCTATCTGTTGTGATGAAATGTACTTTCCTTCTATGGTAGAAATGTTACGCTGCAGCCAGTCTACTGACCTGTGAATTGGCAGCTTCCTCAGGGACAAGCAGAACAGCTGACTTTGCTTCTTCTAATATTCTAGGCACATCCTTGGCACTTCTACTAACCAGGTTTACATTAATCAGTTCCAGAGTAAAATTCAAGCCCACTAAAAGAAATGCCTTTGAGACAGAAATTAAATAACAAAGTAGCAATTTAATTCCACTAAAAGCATGATATCCACCAGAACAAAAAGCAGAGTTTGTTCTACTTGCATACAAAAAGCAATGTTTTCAAGACAAGTGTTTTGTTGATTATATTTCTCAAAAGAAATAAAGCTAAAACTTCAATATTGTGAATGCGATTTACCAGCAGTTTGTTGGAATCCAAGCTTGAAGAACAACTATTGCCATTTTATCAAATTATATCTAACACAGAGAGACTCAGCTTGACTTGAATTCTTAGGATTAGAAGGATGCAAAAGGATGTAAAAGGATGTATGTATAGATGAAAGACTGTAGTAATAATAATAAACCAGAGAACACAGAGAACTGAAGGGAAATTTATCTATTGCTTCATGAGTCCGCACTAACAGATCATGATTTATGATCTAAAAGGGAAACTTGAGAAAATATTTCCATGCATATAATAATAAGATATTGAACTGTTAGTGACAAAAAGCAATAATGGAAGGAAAAGATGAATATTTGAACACATGCACAGAAGTGATTTTGCAATTGTAATGTTATGTTTTTACCCATTTCTATACTATTAAATAGGAAACTCATAATATTAAAACCCTGTTTTCTGTGGATACCTCTTCAGAGAGGATACTTTTGAGAATTTAGTACCTCACTGCAGCACATTTGTATTGTGATAAACACTAACAGAAACAATAGATATGATAGGAATTAAAAAGGTAATACAGACCTGGCTGCTTATTGGCACTCTTTTCACTCCAAAGCTGGCACCACCTTTTACTGTGAGGTATCCTGCCTCATTCTCAGGTGCAATTAGCTCTTCTTCATAATGAGACAAGATCTGGTACTCAACAACCACATCTCCAAATGCTCCAGCATGCCGAGTTACATTGATCTGAACATATCGGTCCAGGTTTCTCTCTATTGATACTGACTGCTGACTGGAGTACAGGGCAAACACTCCATAAGGATCATCATTTGCAAAAACATGGATCTTTGAAATTCTTTTCTCTTGGTCTAAATCTGCACCACCTTCTACTGAAATCAGCTGCACCACATAGTTTTCATCCAGTTCTGGAACATCATCAGGTAACAGGTAGATAATTATCTCAGCTGTACTCTGCTGGTCTGCAATGACAACCGATCCTTCTGTCCTAAGGAAATCACCTGCCATGTCAGATTCACTGTGTATTTCCCAGTGAACCTGAAATGCATTTAGAAAACGCACAAAACAAAAGAAAGCATAATTACCCACAGACAAAATTTTGTATTCAGCATTCGCTATACATGGGATATGGAACAGATTGGTTTGAAGTAGGTAAAGTAGAAATTGCTGTAGGTATGTATAGAAAGAGGAACACAAACTATCTTACAAAAGAAGGGGATGTTGTTTCTCTAACAGTACTGCAAAAGTAAATATTTCCTATGTTTAAATCGTTTTATTTAAAACTATTTGGAATCCCTGAAGCATTTAAAAACATATATATATTTATATATTTACATCAAGACATACTTGCTGGTTGCTGGTTTTCCCGGAAGGGGTGAGGAGTTCTCATTAAACACAGCAGATGCTTTTATTACTTTTTTCAGTGCAATGAATAGCCGCTCAAGTGCTGACTTCTGAACAACTTTTGGTAAAATCAATGTAAGTGATGTTTCAAAATATTCTAATTCTTACTTTTAAGTAAGAAAAAAGCAAGCTGTGATGATTTCAAAGAAAGCTCACTATGTATACATGCTCTGTTCCAACCTCCCATCAAAAGCACAGAGGGAGAAGTAAAGAAAAAGAGAGAGAAGCATTGCATTACTATTTTCCTTCCTTTTCTTCATGACCAGAGGAGACTGAATCTGACTCTAGAACCATAAGTACTAGGGCTGAGCCCTTGCTAAAATCAGTCTAAAAGCTAACATTTCAAAAATTAATTTGAGAAACAAGCAATTGAAAGGCAGAGAAGAAAATGTTCCCCCAGACATTGCTACTCAGGATGATTTCTGATTGCACTGTCTATTAGGAAAAAGAGTGAGAATACCGTTATATTTCCCATAGTGCCCTGAATCCGTTCGACGAACAGTGTAATACTTCGTGGCCCTTCCACTGCAGAGGGTTCTGTATAGTTATGCTCAGTTAATGACTCAGGAGCAAACTGTACAATTCCATTGGGATCGCCAAACTTCTGTATCTGCAAAAAAGTAAACAAACAAACAAAATATCAGAATGTGGAGTGAGCTGTATTCTTGTTCAAATCATCGAGATTTTCATTGCTGGATGCTACAGGGCACACATTTATTAGTTCTCCTACCAAGTCTTCTCCTCCTAAGAAGATCCAACAACACATTGGTGGTAAAAACTGTGACTTGAGTGAGTAAAAAAACCCAGCCCATCAGACAGGACCATCGAGGTATAAGAAAAGAGTGTTATCAGCCCATGTGCTCACACACACACTCTCTAGTCTTTTGTGAGAAAATTATACAATGATACATAGAGACACTTAAGCAGGATAGAAACTGAACAGGAGTCAAAATGTGATGTTGCCAATAAATACAGAAACTTTTCAGGCTTGAATTGATAAAAGCATTATATGTAAACAATTCAAGCAATGATAATGATTCTATCAACTGAGTCGAGCTTCACTCAGCTTTAAACAATTTGTAAATTATAAACATGCTAAACACATTTCAGAGAGTAGAGTAATCTTGAAAACATTTAGAAAGCATATCCCATGGATACAACATACTGAGAACCAGCAAAGAAACCATGAATGTCCCCTTTTCAGATTTTAAGCACTATCCAAGGAAGAAAAAGGACAGTTTTATTTCAAATGTTCTGTCTAGAATCTCCAACATAAGAAAAATATGGAGCTGTAGGAATGGGTCCAGGGAAAGCCATAAAGATGATCCAAGGGCTGGAGTACCTCTGCTATGAAGACAAGCTGAGAGAGGTGGGTTGTTCAGCCTGCAGAAGAGAAGGTTCTGGGGAGATCTTATAGCAGCCTTCCAGGACCTGAAGGGTCTAGAGGAAAGCTAGAGAGGGACTTTTTACAAAGACACAGAATGATAGGATGAGGTGAAATGTCTTTAAATTGGAAGGGAGAAGATGTAGATTAGACATCAGAAAGATGTTGTTCCCAATGAAGGTGATGACACACTTGCACAGGTTTCCCAGGGAAGCTGTGGCAGCCCCATTTCTGAAAGTGTTCAAGGCCAGGTTGAAAGGGGCATTGAGCAACCTGATCCAGTGGGAGCTGTCCCTGCCCATGGTAGGTAGATTGGAACTGGATGATCTTTAAGGTCCCTTCCAAACCAAACCATTCTATGATTCTAGCTGAAGATTCTGCTATAGCAGGAAATGTTCAGGCACCTTGGGCTCGTGTAAAGAAAGTCTTCTAACAATATCATTTGGCAAACTCTAGGGTAGAGCTCATCCAAATCCATCTGCATGAATTGCTAGCTGCAGTAAGAATTCCTGGTGAACTGACTTAAAACTGAGCTGTAACACCAGTGACTCCTGAGAAGCCAATTCATTGGCATGCACAAATAAACATACAGGTTTATTCCTCACCTGTGTCCCTGAAGGAGAAATTGAGGAGTCTATGGAAATAGGAGATAGTTACATCAACACTCTACAGACCAGGAAAAACAAAAAAATCCATTTTCTAGGAATATTTTTTGTAAGTTTCTTATAATGGTCTTATAAATACTTCCTTAGTTGCAGTATCCCCAGAGCAATGATTTCTACATGGCAATGATTTCTCTCTGCCTTCTCACAGATTTCTGCATTCTTCTTGTTTTGCAATAGTCAGATTTTCTCCTTTATTTTATGTATGATAGCTAGAGCAGAAGAAGAGGTCAAGAAGGGATGAACTACAAACTGACATCTAGAAATGAGGTCTCGATCAATGTTTTCTCCAAAGAGAACAGAAATGAGCAAATAAGAGGGCCAGAGTGGGGCTTATACATCAGTTTTTACTGACATATTTTTTGTCTTGTTTTTTAAAAAGTAAAACTGTGCCTATGGACCAAATAACCAAATTATGTAATAATTATAAATTTTCAAAAGCTTTATGGGACAAATACCAATACCAACACAGATCTTTGAAGAAAGAAAACCTATAATGACTTACTGTTAGGGTAACGTTGTTTGCTTTAGGATCTATTTCAGTTTCACCCTTGACAAGGCTTAGTCTAATAATGAAAATCTCTTGAACTTCAACTTCTTCATGAGGATAGATTTGTAGATTAATAGCTCTCAGACCTCCTTCTCCTTCTCCAAAATAGAATGATCCATTCACAGGGTCACCAATATCACTATTCATGGGAGATAAAACTTCTTCTGAATTGGGCCCTAAGATGTCCCAGCTGATCTGTGGAAGACAACAATTTCAGATTAAGTGTGGTGACATATTATAAGAGCCCTCCAAGGGGAGAAATAACAGAGTAATATGAATGACATAAAAATTATTGTATCTGGTGACTAGCTATGTTTAAATATTTGCTTTTAATAGTGAATACAAAATACTCATAATTAATTCTGTGTGAGAAAATATACAGTCCTTTGGAAAAAATAACATGAAAAGTTACAAATTAAAATGTTAAAGTATCAGTTAGCCACAAAGACAGTTTATGAAATTCTGTATATTAGTAATATAAAAGAAGATAAACTGAGATTTCTTTAGCACATAACAGGAAATATACAGAGCAGTTTCTATTTCTCTTCCTTTAATGATTTGTTTTTCAGAGCTCCCTGGATGAGTACACGTGACCAAAACTATTCACTCTGCAGGCTGATACCATGACAGAAAATGACAAATATTTTCTTAAGCACCTGCACTAGAAGTTTTTAATCCCACAAATTATGATTCACACTTCTTCAGCCTGATGGAAAGTTAGAATATCCTCAAAGTTTCCCAGAAATTAGACTGCTTTTGAGTGGATCATATGCAGCACTTGAAAATTATTATTTTGACTATTTTAATTGTTTCATAGTTTTCTCAAATGACTTCCAGAAATAGTCAAAGAAGACAAAGGCAATTTTTATATGAGCAGAGAAAGAGATGATTGCCTTTACTGAGAGTCTTCCAATCATTTGCCAAGACTGTGAAAGGCTTACCTTGGTTTATATTTATACCATCATTTTGTCAGTGGTCTGTACAGAGTAAAGAGAATAATCTAGAGTAATCTTAGAAAAAAATTACTGATAAAAGTTTCACTAGTTTTAGGAAATAATTCAACTGAATTAAATTAAATTACCAGTGATGCATGAAATAAACCATATTTTC